>JAHRHZ010000040.1:934853-952284 GCA_024137785.1 Ginglymostoma cirratum
ACAGCAGGTCAAGCAGCATCATAGGAGCAGGAAAACTTGACGTTTCAAAACTTTGACCCGAAGGGTTTAGGCCCGAAACGTCAAGTTTTCCTGCTCCTATGATGCTGCTTGACCTGCTGTGTTCATCCAGCCCCATGCTTGTTATCTCGAAAATCCATTGGTCCATCCATGCAAAATCTTCCCCATAAATTGCACTTTTCATGCTCAGGCTGGTGTGACGCGCAGTGCCATTGCTCTATAATTATATGCAATATGAAAATCCCACAAAGAATTATTCCATGTGTGAATGCCATCTGATCACTGCAACTGGCTGCTTCTGAAAAAAAAACAGGATTTAAAATGCATTACACTTTCCCAAATTTAAGTCGTTTGTTCAGTTGGGAATTTTCAATAGCTGGAAGCTCTATTCCTTTTTCATTTTTCAGCGTAACTGAAAGGATGAAGTAAAATTTAAGGTGACACTTTCCCTTTTTCACTCTTACATGGGCGCTGTTTAATAGCTATCAAAAATTAGATCTCGACAGCCTCCTTTTTACACTAGACTTAGTCCTGTGACAAAGGTCCCAGCACTGCAGCAAAAACTCGAGCAGGCAAGATTATGGTAATACTGTGGAGATTAGCCACCAGCTGTATTTATATGTTGTGTAAAAATGACTATAGAAAATAACAAGACTATTTCTTACTGGGGAAGAAATACTGTGAAACTTCATTGAGTGTTAAAAATGGTAGTATATTTGTATCTGTGATAGTAAAAGCTTTCCTGAAATTCATGATTTGAACAGTTTGAAGAAAACTTCAGAAAAAACCCTAAAGTGGGATTAACCTTCTTTGCCCTTTCCAAGTTTATTTTTAAAATTTAACCTTTAACTGACCAGCTGTTGTGTAATATTAAAATAAAAATGCAGCATTGTACTTCAAAGATCAATTGTCACCATCGCGACTTGTGCATTTTATATAACAAATGAATTTTAATGAAATCGTTGACCTTCTTATTCCTTTATTTCAGTTAGATTTTTGTAACGACTTGTGGAAAGATATATTTTGTTTGATGGAAGTACTGATGAGATCATTAAGGTAACTGGATCGAATGAGCAGAGTTGATAGGAGTGGAATTGATATCTGTAGAGATAAAATCATTAACCACAAAGCCTTCAGTCTGAAATGTTCCTGCTAATTCAACATTCTTAAATAGCTGGATTCAATAATACTTTAGAAGCACTTCTGACAAAGCAACAGTCAACAACCAATTTCTGCGCTGCTCCTTCTTTTCTGCACCCCAACACAGGAGGATGAGTGCCTGGGTTGGAGGGCTCAAAGGTGGATGGGTAGATGATGGGTTGGCAGTTGGGTTGGGAGACAGGTAGGTGAGTGGGTAGTTGGGTCCAGGTGTTGTTAGGTCAGGTTGGGTGAGTAGTTAAGTGGTAAGGGCTAGTCAGGTGGGGTCGGAGGATTAGTGTGCTTGGGTAAGGATGGATAACCGGGTTGGATCATTGGAATTCATTGGGAGGTCAGTGGGTTAACTCAGGTTGCTAGTGGAGGGTGTCAGTGAGGTGGAGGTGGAAGCTGATGGGGTGGAGCAGTCAGCGTGAGTGATAGTGGATGGGATCGGTTGTATTGTATCCAAGAATTGGAGTGGACCCTTTATCTTTAACACTTCTTGGGTAAGATAGGTCGGAACTCTCTAAAGCGTCTGCTGCTAACTCAGAATCAGATACTTTTTTAGAAGGTTCCAGGGAACAGTGAAATTGCTCATTGGAATTTCAAACTTTGTGGACAAATCCTATAGAGTCAGCACATCAGGACACCTATGAGAACCTTTCACAAACTTTGGGTTTGGACCTTAGGCTGGTCCTGTAGATCCGAAGATCTGGGACATTCTTTTACAGTATTGATTTCATTGTTCAGCTGTTAACACAATGCTCATCTTAAATGATTTTCACACATTTTGCTTGATTCTTAAACAAGGACAACAGAATAGGCAAAATTTTCAAACTCCAATACATGTTTCTTTTAATCCATTTAACAGAAAATCTTATGCTCATTTACAAATGTTCTGAAAAAGAACAGCCCAAACAATATTGGTTTCACATTAAATAATATGCTGTCTTCTTTGATCCTGTAATGCCAGTCCTCATTATCACTTTAATTCCTTATTACTGATCTTTTCCAAGTTATAAAGTTGACTGTCCTTGTATTTACTCATACATCACAACAGACATGACTGGAAATGAAGGGACTTTCTAAAAGAACCGTTTAATTGATGTCCACTGATTTAGATCGAGGCACAAGGCTGGGGATAGGGCATGGCTTGTCTCAGGATTTTGGATTTCTCAACTGCAATAGTGCTCGACTCTAGTACGGTTCATCTCACTGAACAGACCAGTGAATAACACAATTGTGTGTAACTGGAATGGTAGGGGAGTCAAGCTTCAGGTTTGGACTTGAATCAGTGGCCATCACCCCAATGCTGAATGCGAGTCCACATGTTTTGTTTTCTCTGTGCAATACATAGCAGAAAGGTAATAAAAGCAAAGTACTGCAGATGCTAGAGATCTGAAATAAAAACAGAAAATGCGAGAGAAATCCTTCAGGTTTGGTACCATCTGTGCAGAAAGAAGCAGAATTACTGTTTTGAGTCCAGCAGGACTCTCCTTCAGAGCTCAAAAAAGAGTAAGTTTTGACTTGAAACAGATAATGATGGGACTAGGAGGAAATGACTGCATTTCAAATTCTTTGTAGTAGAAACAAAAGAGTTGATAGCTATAGTGTTATGATCACAGCTGATGTTAACACTGAACAATATAGATCCCAGAGTAAAATCTGATTTGCTAGAACCTTGCTCTTTTCTAACCATGGAGGTCTGTTAGTGAACACATCAATAAGAGTCTGCCAGTGCACTTTTAGCGCACAGAATACGATGCACACAAGTTAAAAAAGAACAATGTTACACAAGATAAATAGACTGGAGAGATTTATTACAAAATCTAGAAACAAATTCAAGCTCTCGCCAGCCCTTTTCCTCCAGCAATATCCTCACAAACACTTAAAACTCAGTGAAGAATTACCATTATCATGGATGATACAAAAATTGGCAAGGTTGTAAATAGTGAGGAAGATAACCTTAGACCACAGGAGGGTATAGGCATGCTGGTTGGATGGGCTGATTAGTGGCAAATGGAATTCAATCTGGACAAATGTGAGATGATGCACTTAGGCTGGACAAACAAGACAAGGAAAAAAATGATGAGCAGTAGGATCCTGTGAAGCACCAAGGACCAATGGGAACCAAAAGAACTGCGGATGCTGTAAATCAGGAACAAAAACAAAGTTGCTGGAAAAGCTCAGCAGGTCTGGCAGCATCTGTGGAGGAGAAAACAGAATTAATGTTTCGGGTCTGGTAACCCTCCCTCAGAACTGATGGCGGCTGGGAAAACATCAGTTTATATGCAGAAAATAGGGAAGTGGTTGGGGTAGGGAGTAAACGATAGGATAGAGCCCAAAGAGAGAGAAAAACAGTTGGACAGACAGAGGAGTTGCTAATGATCAGGCTGGGTGGGTGAATAGTCGTTAATGGGCTCTGTTAGTGACTAACAACAGGGGGTGTGTAATGGCAGGCTATGTGGTAACAAGGCCTGGTGTGTGGGGTGGGGGGCTGGTACTTGGGAGAGTTTAGGGCCTAAAATTATTGAACTCAATATTGAGTCCGGAGGGCTGTAGGGTCCCCAAGCGGAAAATGAGGTGTTGTTCCTCCAACTTGCGCTGGGCTTCACTGGAACACTGTAGCAAGCCGGAGACAGAGATGTTGGCCAGGGAGCAAGGTGGTGCATTGAAGAGGCAGGAAACAGGTAGTTCAGGGTCTTTTTCGCAAGCAGAACGTAGATGTTCTGTGAAGTGGTCGCCAAGTCTACACTTTGTTTCCCCAATGTAGAGGAGACCACATTGTGAGCAGCGAATGCAGTAGACTAGATTCTTGGAAGTGCAGGTGAAATGTTGCTTCGCCAGGAAGATATGTTTGGGCCCTTGGATTCTGGGGAGGCAGGAAGTAAATGGGCAGGTGTTGCACCTTCGCCAGTTACAGGGGAAGGTGCCGTAGGGCTGTGGGGAGGTATTGGGGTTGAAGGAAGTGTGGACCAGGGTGTCCTGGAGGGAACGTGCCCTGCGGAAGGCAGACAAGGGAGGGAAGGGGAATATGTTTCTGGTGGTGGCATCTTGCTGGAGGTGGCGGAAATGGCGTCTGATGATCTTCTGGATGTGGATGCTGGTGGGATGGTAGGTGAGGATAAAGGGAACCCTATCGCTGTTGCAGGAAGAGAAGGGGTGAGGGCAGAAGTGCGGGAGATGGGTCGGACCTGATTGAGGGCCCAGTCGACAATGGAGCTGGGTAATCCTCATTTGAGGAAGAATGTGGACATTTCGGAGGCTCCCCTGTCGAAGATGGCCTCATCTGAACATATGCGACAGAGACGGAGGAACTGAGAGAATGGGATGGAGTCTTTACAGGAAGTGGGGTGTGAGGATGTATAGTCCAGGTAGCTGTGGCAGTCGGTGGGTTTGTAATGGATATTAGTGGCCAGTCTATCCCCAGAAATGGAAACAGAAATGTCGAGGAAGGGAAGGGAGGAGTCAGAGATCGACCAGGTGAAAGTGAGGGCAGGGTGGAAATTGGAGGCAGAATTGATGAAGTTTTCCAATTCTTGACGAGAGAGGGAAGCAGCACCAATGATATCATCGATGTGTTGGAGAAAGAGTTGTGGGTGGGGACCGGAATAGGACTGGAACAAGGAATGTTCCGCATACCCCATGAAGAGACAGGCATAACTAGGGCCCATGTGGGTACCCATGGGAACACCTCTTACCTGAAGAAAATGAGAGGAGTTGAAAGAGAATTTGTTGAGGGTGAGGACAAGCTCAGTCAAGCGGAAGAGGGAGGTAGTGGGTGGGGATGGTTCAGGTCTTTGCTCCAGGAAGAAGCGGAGAGCCCTAAGACCCTCCTGGTGGGAAATGGATATGTAAAGGGATTGCACATCCATGGTAAAGAGGAGGTGGCTGGAGCCAGTAAACTGGAAGCTTTGAAACCGGCGTAAGGCGTCGGATGAATCATAGATGTATGTGGGTAGGGATTGCACCAGGGGGAGAAGACTGAGTCAAGGTAGGAGGAGATGAGTTCTGTGGGGCAGGAGCAGGCTGAAACAATGGGTCTACCTGGACAGACCTGTTTGTGGATTTTTGGCAGGAGGTAGAAACAAGCTGTGCGGGGTTGGGGCACTATTAGCTTGGAAGCGGATGGGGGGAGATCACCGGATGAAATGAGATCCATAACTGTAGTGGATACAATGGCCTGATGTGCCATGGTGGGGTCATGGTCCAGGGGAAGACAGGAAGAGCTATCTGAGAGCTGGCGCTCAGCATCTGCAAGGTAGAGGTCAGTACGCCAGACAACAACAGCACCACCCTATCGGCAGGCTTGATGACAAAGTTAAGGTTAGATATGAGTGCAAGGAGTGCAGTCAGTTCGGAGGGAGATAGGTTGGATTTGTTGAGGGGGCAGTGAAAAGGACCAATGAGATCTTGGTGTGAATGTCCATCACCCCTTAAGGTAACGGACAGATAGGTAAAGTGGTTAAAAGGGCAAATGAATGCTTGCCTTTATTTGCTGAAGCATAGGACTTTTAGAGCAGGGAGGTTATGCTAGAGCTGTATAAGGCGCCTATTGGTTAGGCCTCTGCTCAAGTGTTGTGCACAGTCCTGGAATTCACATAACAGGAGGGATGTAATAGCACTGGAGAGAGGTAGCAAAGGAAATTGACTAGGATAACAAGCATGGGGCTGGATGAACACAGCAGGTCAAGCAGCATCATAGGAGCAGGAAAACTTGACGTTTCGGGCCTAAACCCTCTAAACAGCTTCAAAGAAAGCGCAAGACTTAAGCTAAATGAATAGGCAATCTATGCTGTGGACATAACTGCTGAAGTGTGTGCTAAATTGGAGTTTTTGCAAATTATAGAAAGAGAGGCCAAAGGCCGTACACAGCTTCAGTTCAGAAGAAGAAATATTCAGATCAGCAGAAGGGCAGTTTTAGTTTTGACAGTCTTCAGGCTATCAGAACTGGAAAGAAGTCTTGAGTTGTTTTAGCAATGCAAATAGGCAGTGTTGGAAAAAGCCACTAATGTTTTCTTAGAGGTTAGTGAGGAATTGCCAGTCCATCTGTGTGCCTCTGGGAGAGACAAAAAGAATCACGTCTGGTCTGTGTACAGAAAGTGACCAAAAAAAATTCTTGTGACCTTGCCCCTTAAGTGTGAAATTTCAAAGTGAAGATAGAAATTACACTTCACTAGGGTTGATTGTCTTTAAAGGACATGGCTGGGAAAAAGAAGGCTGAATTTTCCGTCCTTTTTATGATAGGATCATTCCAAATCATCTTTTATGTGGCTTATTTTTTCTTTTCTTTCATTTAATCAACTTCAGTTCTTTTGTCAGAGATACATTGAACAACCTCATTTTCATGTGTTCAGCGTCAGACCATCATGGTAACCAACTTACACTTTATCAAACCAGAATCTGACTTTTCCAGTATTACGTTTTGCTGGAATCAGAATCATAAGAAGTGGATAACTTTTGAGTCAATGACGAATATATGAAGGTTTTGAAAAGTGGTTTGCAAATTCTAAATTGCTAGAGGTGTTGACATTATGTCAGAAGAATTTGAAGTATTTTAGTTAAAAATGAACACACTCCCATACCAATACATCACACACAAACAAACAGTGGTGAAGAAATAAGTACAAGGTTATGAGTAGATCATAGCATTCCTTCACTGGAGAACAAGCAAGACAGTAATTTCCCAATCTTCTCAGAATAACTTCCCAGACTACCACAGGTTATTTACCTTATGAGTTATTCTTAAACACACTCCTCCAACAACAATTAGTTTGAATCATAGAAGCCCTACAGTGTGGAAACAGGCTGTTTGGACCAACAAGTCCGCACTGATCCTTGCAGCATCCCACCCAGACCCATCCTGCTATAACCCACTTAATCTACATGTCCCTGAACACTATGGGCAATTTGGCATGGCCAATCCACCTAGCCTGCACATCTTTGGACTGTGGGAGGAAACCAGAGCACCCAGAGGAAACACACACAGACACGGGAAGAATGTGCAGACTCCACACAGACAGTCACCCGAGGGTGGAATCAAACCCAGGTCCCTGGCGCTGTGAGGCAGCAGTGCTAACCACTGAGCCACCATGCCACCCTGAGTTTGATTAAGCTTGATGTAATAGCAAAGTAAAAGAAAAGCAGGACAAAGTGAAGATGAGTTGTAAAAAATGAGGTACGAATTTTAAGAGAGTTCAGGGCTGGTCAGAAGTTTATGCTGCAAAAAAAAATCACTGAGGTGTTAAGCAGCAGTATGTGATTGGAAATTTTGTTAAGACATTGGGAACATTCATATATCTAGTGAAGATTGAGATTGTCAATGCCATTTAGATGATTTACTCGAAAGATGAAATCTGAAAAAGGGAGAGCATGAGAAAACTTCAATAATCCATATTCCTTCTACAGCCCAAAGTTGAAGTCAGAAAGAAAATGTAAGTCAAGACGAAACTGAAAACGGGCCAGTATTACAGAGTCAACTGGTAAAGCAAAGTGAGTCAGGGACTTTGATCAGGACAAATCAATCAATGTAACAGTCCCAAACATTAAGTGGAGTTGGTAGTTAAAGTCATAGTTCAGAATTGACCCAGTCAAAGATCATGAGAAAGCAGAGTGAAGCTAATGGAAATGGAAGGAGATATGCAGACAGAAAGGGAAAGAGTCAGGAAGGTTAATTGAAAGTGTGTACGAAGAAAGAAGGAAAAGACTCTTCTCATTATTTCATGTCAAATAATGATGTTTTCTCATAGCACATACTGGTATTATGCAAAAACATTTGTTTAATGTTAACAATATTTAAGTTATTCTAGGGGTTTTTGTCCTAGTTGTGTTTTGAATGTGATTACCATAAAAACAAACATGTTAAATTGAGGTAATGTTGATATCAGTTTTTCTTCATTATGTATTCTAGGGAATAAAGAATATGTTTAATTTTACACTTTACTTTACAAGTTCTGTTATAAGTGAAAAGGGAGTGTGATATATTGCAATATCCGATTGTTTTGTTGCGTCTATATATACATATGTTAACTTGTAAGTACTCCTCCAGTCACTCACCATTCTTAACTTAGAAATATATCACACCTCCTTCACTATTACTGGGTCAAATCCAGGAATTCCCTCTGTAACAGCCTACACTGTAATGGTTCCAGAAGGCAACTCACAACCACCTTTTTAAGGCGACTAGGGATGGGTAATGAATACTGGCCCAGCCAATGAGATCCACCTCCACCAATGTTCTCTCTAAGTTGTGAGGCTGCATTGCTGAGTAACTGCTCTGAGGTTCCTTGTATGTTGCTCTCAGACCTATCAGCCTGCCAACACATTGACATTCAGTTCCGGATTGCATAGGTCTGTATAGCAAGATGAAGAAATTAGGGGAAATATAGCACATATCCCATGAAAAAAAAAATTCAATTAATTAATTTGATGCTGTGAAACCATGTGCACAAACCGATGATGCTCCTGCTGGTGATCAGGAAGTGATTGTTGAAATAGTGTTAGATTTTCAGGGTGAACATGTGAATAACTAATTCACTGTGGGAGTGAGCATATTAAGAGATAGCGTTTGCATTTGGACGGCTAAGACCTGATTGATGGTGAGTGCAGGATTAGATTTGTCATCATCACCTCTAATGGGCCAGCTTAGTCCTTATTCAGTTGATGAAAAGAGTATCTGAAGGCCAGGAACTGTGTTATGATTTACTGAGAAGTAGCAATTCCGATGCTCCCTAGCATGTGAGTATTGGCCAACCTACAATGGATACCTCAATGTATTAGAGAAGTGTCACTGATAGCGTCTTCACAAGATTCTCCAAACCTGATTGCAAAAAACGAAATCTGCCAGCAGCTCCTCTTCTAAGTCAAGATACCCAGCAATTAGATATGAATCACTCAAAACCTGCTCTCCTGTGTAGAATATGTTTTCTTACCATCTGCCATCAGAATCCTGAAGAAACTACTCCACTCAAAGATTTTCATGTCCGGACACTCTCAGGAAAACCATGAAGGTGTTTTAGGAATGTCCTCAATGCATCCCTAGAGGGGATCAAGCATACCTACCAAGGGATAGGAGTACCCACATTTGTGACCAATCACAATGAAGGAAGCTCTTCTCGGAAGGCACCAAACACATCGAGAGACTTTATCAGAGATAAAAAGGTACTGCAGATGCTGGAGAATCCGAGACAACAAGCATGGGGCTGGATGAACACAGCAGGTCAAGCAGCATCACAGGAGCAGGAAAACTTGATGTTTCGGGCCTAAACCCTTCATCGAGAGACTTTGTCAGGAATGTGTAGGGTTGAAGCCTAGATGTGCACAAAACCTCCAAACAACAAATTGGGGTGGCATGGTGGCTCAGTGATGACCATTACTGCCTCACAGCGCCAGGGACCTGGGTTCAATTCCACTCTTAGGTGACTGTCTGTGTGGAGTTTACATGTTCTCCCCGTGTCTGCGTGGGTTTCGTTTGGGTGCTCCGGTTTCCTCCCACCATCCAACGATGTGCAGGCTAAGTGGACTGGCCATGCTAAATTGCCTGTAGTGTTCAGAGATGTGTAGATTAGGTGGGTTATAGGGGGATGGGTCTGGGTAGGATGCTCTGAGGGTCAGTTTGGACTTGTTGGGCTGAAGAGCCTGTTTCCATACTGTAGGAATTCTATGATCTATGAACCCAATTGTACAACCCTATAAGCATCACATGCTAGAACCTGCAGATTGTGTACTGGATTTATTAGCCATTTCCGAACCCATTGAGTCACAGTGAAGGCAAGCCATTCTGTACCTTGAGAGACTACATAGGAAGATGAAAGTTGAGGGAAAGGGCGAGTAGAGGACTTATAGATGGCAGAGAATAGAACGCCAGTGATGAAGATATGGATATAGATTTTCAAGCAGCAGAAGGCCCGAAAGGTGTAAGCAATTTGGTGGATTTAAGTAATATTTAAGTGGTATTTGTGATGGACTGAATGTGAGATCGAAATTCACACGGAAATTGCTAACAGTTCCATTTGAGCCATGACCAGGGAGGAGTCAATTCTTGACAATAGTGCTGGTGATTTACTTGATGGGTAATGTGTTTATTATTTACCCAACTTGAACTCTAGTATTTATATATGACGTTAGGATACACTGGACGGAGTATAATAAAATTACTTACAGTGATAATATCCTAGAAAATGATTGAAATTGTGATTATGAAAAACAAAAGCAATTGCTGCTTACGATGAGATCCTCTCTTTTGTGGAGATGTTATTGTAATTACAGCATACTATAATTCAAGTTGTAAGAGTATTAGTTGCTTGGCTTATGTGAAGAAAATTAAAAATGAAATTTGATTGTCACAAAGCTGATACAGATTTTTTTTTCAGCCAGTAGTTTCTGAGCTAAGATTAATAGACAAAAGATTGATCTCTTCGTCTGTGCAGACGGCTGCTTTTTTTCAGCTCAATCTGGAGTTAATGTCCACAACAAGAAAAGGACAAAAAAAAGTGCTGATTTACTGTGGGAGGCCTGAAAGGAATTTAATTCAAGGCACATTGAGCAGGGCAGAGCCTACAAAAAAAAACAGAGTTCTTTTTCTCAGAACTAATTTCATCTTAATCGGAGAGTTATTTAGGCCTGTCTTAAATCTTCTTCGCCAAACACAATAAACAGAAAGTTAAAATGCTTTCCCCTGCATGATTTAAACCTAATTAAAGCCATCATAAAATGCAATATTTTCCTCTACTTTCCCTCAGGCTCAAACAATATTTTTAAACATCAACTTTCCATAACTGAAAACATTATTATCATCCATCATCCAATTTTTTTAAGCCATTCCTGTAATTTTCACTTATTCTTCCTTCAATATTACCTCAACAGTTTCTTTTCCCTCCTTTTTAAGCTCCCACAGCAAGTTATTTATATTTTTTCAAATAGACTCCTAATTTCCCATAGAGATCCTAAACAATACGTACACAGAAAAATCCATTTCATTTTACATTGGCATACTTGACTAAAATACTGGTTAATGTGGCTGGAGGTTTGGTAGTGGCTAAATTATATCATTGCCCTATGCTTTTACGTTACGTAATGCAACACTGTGTATCCCTCTTCAGACTCTGCAGGACCCTCTTATGAACATAGTTTGTCCGAATCCATCATATCACCTTAAGCCTATGTGAATGATTCTGTCAGAGGTCTTACCGCTTTCACTCAACCATCAAGAAGTTTCAGCTTCAGTATAATGAAGTCTCTTTTTTGATCTTTGAGATATAAGGAAAATGAAAGGATAGAAAGTGAAAGGAATTCTTTAAAAATAACAAAAGAAAAAAAACATTCTCAGCACTGTGCTGCTACAGAATAAATTATAATTCCCAAATGCTGGCCTGTTGAGGAAGTAAAACTGGAAATTGGATGAAATTCATGTTTTGTGATAGCATGTACCATGCATAACAAAGATCACTGATTTTAAGTAGTGTTGAGGACAGCAAGTAACTGTTTCCCAATCATTATCTTGCGCAGATGGGGAATATCTCATTGGCCTGGATGTGGCATTGTATTGATACAAGTGGCCAAGAGAACAAATGAATGATTTCTGGTTCAATTGGCAAAGACAAATGACCATAATTAAAATATTATTATAAATGAAGAAAAGCTTTGTATTTATGGATGCCAATGAAGGACAAAGTTACTTTCAATAAAATTGGCACACTAGCATTTAGAACCTGCTGATATGTAGCCAGAAATGAGGCAAAGTTTCAATGTTATTTAAAGCTACTTGCTTTGTTAAACCTTGAGTGTGATTTATAAAATTTGCTTTGTCTTCTCTAATTCACAAACTGCAAGTTAACAATGGAGGAAAGTGACAGAAACAGTGTGAAATTCAGCCGTGTGATGCAATGAGCAAAATCCTTCATTTTCACAGAAAGAATCCAATACATTTTTCAATTCAGTTGATATGAAGATTGTTGTGATGTATCACAATGAGGCAGGTATAAATTGAAAATAAGAATTTGATATCAGGGTATCCTATTTTCTTTTTTAATTGTAATCTATATTGCGCTTTAATCTGAATTTGATAGCTAATGATAACGGTCTTGATCTATAGGAGGCTTCAGTTGTCCAGGGCTGTACTTGTACAGTGTACTTACTTGGATAGTGATACAACATTACAGCAGAGAGTGACCAGTGCCAGTCCCAATCCTAGAATGTGACCAGAGTAAAGGATTCTAGCACAGTCATCTTTGGTCAGACTTCAGCTCCTTTGAAAGCATCTACTGAAAAATGGAAAAGGCAAGGTTCTGGCATTTAACGTGCAGAATGGCACAGTGAATGCTAAACCTGCAAAGCTTGGTCAATAGTACGAGGAATTTTGAGAATAGAGATTTAACAAGACTTATCATTTGGAGTGAATTCAAGGGGTGGTCCATAAGATATCACCGCCATAGTGCATTTTCATTGTTGCACACAACATTCTGCATTGTACTTCCTGAGTGCTCAGCACTGCATTAAACACTTTGTTTTACTTTGATTAAGAATCAGTTTTAGATATGTTATTCATTAAAAGAGTATTTTAGAATTCCATACGCCTATTGAAAATAGGTGCCTTCTTCTTCTGTATATCTTTACTGTTACCTGTTACTGTGCAGAGGAAAACATGACCAAGAGACCTAGGCAATGCTTTGTACTGTCCAAATTTCTGCCAACAACTGGGATTTTCAAGTTGAATAAAGACTAGCGCTTGAATCTGTTACCTTCTTGATTCCAACACAATGCAGTTAAATTAGCTTCTGATTCTTTGAAAATTCAGCAAGAAGAAAGAAAACACTTTGCATTTAGACCTTTCATGTCTTCAACATGTCACAAAATACTTTAACGTAATTTGAATCTTAAAATTTTTAGATACAGGGAAGTTTCCTTGGAATAATCTCCCTTGGAGTTGGAGAGAAGATCGACTAAATGTGTACAAGATGATGAATAGAATTGGATAAAATAGGCAAGGAAAAACTGTTCCTGTTAACTGATGAAGTCTACAATGACTAGGGAACACAGATTTAAGTTGTGGGCAAGTAAAACAGGAAGAATGTGAGGAAGAACCATTTTACACAGTGAATGCTAATGTCCTGGAACTCACTGCCAGAGGAAGAAATGAACAATGATTTCAGAAGAAAATTGGATGTGTACTTAAGGGAAATAAACTTATGGGGCAGTGGAACTAAAACAGGGGAATGGGACTGACTAAATTGTTCTATAGTGAAAAAGAATCAACTTGATGAACCTCATTTTGTGCCATAATGACTTTAATTACTTTTTGAAGTAGATTTAGTATTGGGAAATGGTCTGCCAATTTCTCCACCAGCAATGGGATAAAGTAATCTATTTTCTAGATGGCCCTCTTGCCCTCTTACCCAATGGCTATGGGGCTGTAAAATCTCCCCTGCAGTTTCAGTTTTCCCCAAGGTCTGACCTTTTATATAAAGCAGTTAATACAGTTGGTTCTGCTATAACGCGTGTTCCGGCAATGCGATTTGGCTATAATGCGACTGATGACCAAGGGAATGCTACTTCTAAAATGCGATTCCATTGGTGTGTGGAGGAGTACGCGTTGATATCACCTGATCATTTTGGGGGCTTTGTCCTGAGTATGCATAATATTAGCACCAAAAGAGTTTCTGTGTTGGCATCATGTGACCATTTCGCAGATTTTGTTGTGAAGCGCTACTCTGTGAGAGGTACAGTTTTCCTTGATTCAGAGATAGTAGGAACTGCAGATGCTGGAGAATCTGAGATAACAAGGTGTAGAGCTGGATGAACACTTCATTTTTCTGAAGAAGGGTCTAGGCCCGAAATGTCAGCCTTCCTGCTCCTCTGATGCTGCTTGACCTGCTGTGTTCATCCAGCTCTACACCTTGTTATCACAGTTTTCCTTGATTTTTGTTTTTCGTTAAAGTTTTTTTTAAGGCACACATTTAAGAGGCTGAGGGGGATAAGGACAGTGTTCTTCAATTTTGGGAGAGCTTTGACATCAAGAATGCAATTGGCATTATCGTGGATGTCCGAGGTGATATCAGTAATGACCGTTTGCCTGCAGTCTGGCCGAAACTTCTATCAGAATTTTTTCAAGATTTTAAAAGGCTTTGATCTGATTCCCAAGAATCAAAGAGCATTGTGTTGATCTTGCAAAGCAAGTTGGATTTGAAGAAGTGGAGAGTGAGGATGCCGAAGAGCTACTTGAGTCCCACTGTGAAGACCTCTGTATAGCTGATCTACAACAACTTGTCCCTGAGGGGGAAGTGGAAGCTGGAGATGAAGAAGATGAAGTCCAGGATGCAGCATCATGAGAGCTTTCCATTTCTGTTTTGTCTTCTATCTTGAGGGAAATTGAGAAGCGGTTGCAGCTCTTAGAGGGCAACGATTACTATGCAGAATGCAGCGGGGTAGCAGTTCGTGAAACAAGATTTTTTTGGCACCCTGTGAACAGCTTCGTCATGAAAGAAGATAAAGGGCAAAGCAGCAAAAACTGGATGTCTTTTGTCAGCCAAGACCCAAGAAACAGTCCAGAACACAATGAACCACAGCCAACCACTTCTGGATTAACTATTTTTCGCCCTAACCCTGCAACCACAAAGGGGATGATGGTGATGATGATGATGATGATGATGATAATGGTGATGATGACGATGACCCTCAGCCCCTGCATTAACAACAGAGCAACCGCAAAACCTCTTCCCCAACCAAGTCAACTTGACTTTTATTCAAGGTAAGGTGTTAAATTTACTTTGATTTCATTATTAGATACAAATGAAATATTTATTCAAACTGTGCTATCCTTTGTGTTCGGCTTTTGAGTGATTTTTGAGCGATTTGAGTGATATTTTTTATTGGTCTGCCCCTAACCCTGCTTTTCCCATCAGCCCTGTTATTTCTATAACACAATGTTGCACAGGAATGCAACTATCACATTATAGCAGAACCAACAGTACCTGATTTTACAAGCTAAGCTGCACCCAGCAGGATGTAAAGGATTGATCCTGGGAGGAGCCAACCAATATACGTACCAGTGTTGCAGTATTAAGTTGTAACCGCTAAGATCAGTATAACTGACAATCGTGTACACTTACAAGCCAAATCTTACAATCTTACAAGAGATTACCATGTATCTCAGATGTAATACAATTAGCTATTAAGTACTTTGAAATAAACTATTACAGTTTATCAAGATTGAGCTTATGTTCTGCTTAAAACTTTGTGTGGGTATCCTTATCCATGTGACATCAAAGGGAATGAATTATAAAAGTAGTGAGGGTTTGCTAAAGCTATACAAGGCCGGACCACAGCTGGACTGCTGTGAACAGTTTAGAGCCCCTTATCTAAGGAGACATACACTGACATTGGAGGTAGTTTAGTGAAGGTTCCCTAGACTAACAACAGGTATAGAGGCGTTATCTGATTAGGAGAGGTTATGTAGGCTGGGCCTGTACCCACTGGAAATTAGAAGATGAGAGGCAACCTTATTGAAAGATATAACACAGTGTGGAGCTAGAGGAACACAGCAGGTCAGGCATCATCAGAGGAACAGGAAAGCTGACGTTTTGGGTTGGGACACTTCTTCAGATTCTTAGAGGTCTTGATAGGGTAGTTGCAGACAGATAGTTTCCCCTTGTGTGAGAGTCTAAAACCAGATGGCATAATCTCAGAATAAGGGGTTGAACATTTAAGACAGAGATTAGGACGGATCTCCTCTTAGATGGTAGTGAGTCTATGTAATTCTTTACCATGGAGGTCTGTCAAGACTAGGTTATTAAGTCTATTCAAGACTGAGATAGACAGAATTTTAATCAGTAAGCAAATCAAGGATAGTAGAGAAAAGACAGGAAAGTGGAGTTGAGGATTATCAGATCATATGAACTCATTGAATGATAGAGCAGACTTGATGGGCTGAATGGCCTATTTCTACTCCTGTGTCTTACAGTCTATGGTATCAGTAACTGAGCAAAAATGATCGAGAGCAATAAATCTACCCAGGCATCTCGGATGTTTTGGATGCACGCGGCCGTGATGATAAAGTGCTAGTAACCATGTTATTCAAAGGTACAGGTGACCCATATAATTTTTACACACTAAGACAATGCAACTTGATAAAAGTTTCCAGAAATGCAGAACACCAATCTGAAAACAAGCACAAATGTGCAAATGAAGTGGTAAAGAAACTGAAGACTTTCCAGATAACGAATGAATGCAGACCTTTAGATAAAATTACAAAAGAAGAAGCTTCTGCAATTTATCTGAAGATCTGAGTGTAGCCAGCAGCATGGAAGTTTGTGAGTTTGGTTAAGTGGAAGTCCAGTGAAATAGGGGGTAAAGAAGGTATACCATTAATTGTTGTACCATATTGGTGTGCTTCACTATGGTTGCTGGGGATAGTGCATGTGCTCACTTTGAAAAAAAATGAAATTAAGAGTGACCACGTAGGCATCTGGTAAGCTGATCAGCTAGTAACTGAGGAGCAATGAATAATGCTGAACACTGTGCAATCATTGGCAAACATCCCCACTTCTGACCTTATGATGAAGCAGCTGAAGATGGTTGGGCCTAGGTCACTACCTTGAGGAACTCCTGCAATGATGTCCTGGAGCTGAGATGACTGACATCCAACAACCATGATCATTTTCCTATATGCTAGACATGATTCCAACCAATGGAGAGTTTGTCTCCAATACCCAATCATTCCAGTTTTGCTACAACTCATTGATGCTACACTCAGTTGAATGTGGCCTCAATCAAGTGCTGTCACTCTCACCTCACCTCTGGAATTCACATCTTTTGTCCTTGTTTGAACCAAGGCTATAATGATGTCAGGAGCTGAGTGGCCCTGGCGGAACCCAAACTGGGCATCACTGAGCTGGTTATTGCTGAGCCAGTGCTGCATAATAGCACTGTTGATGGCACCTTCCATCACTTTAATGATGATTGGAAGTATTTAGCCAGTTTGGATTTGTGCTGTTTTTTGTGTACAGGATGAATCTGGGCAATTGTCCACATTGTCAGGTAAATGTCAGTGTTGTAACTCTCCTGGAAGAGCTTGGCCAGTGGAATGGCAAGTTCTGCAGTACAAGTCTTCAATACTATTGCCATAATGTTGCCCATGGCCTTTTCAATATCTCAAGATTCAGGAAATCAGGATGTAGACTTAATTTGAATAGAGATGAGAAATAGTTGGCAAAAAAAGGTCACTAGTGGAAGTGGTCTATGGACCTCTTAACAATAACAACAAGGAGAATATTGGTGCTTG
>JAHRHZ010000040.1:957284-968109 GCA_024137785.1 Ginglymostoma cirratum
TCAATCATTGATGTGAATAGTACAACAAAACTTAGATCCCAATACAATACCACATTATAGGATGGATGTGATAGCACTGGAAAGCAGAAGAGATTTACCAAGATGTTGCCTGGACTGAAGAGTTTGGTTACAAAAAGAGATTGGACAGAGTGGGATTGTTTCCTTAGAGCAGTGGAGATTGAGATGGGCCATGATTGAGATTTATAAAATTGTGAGGGGCATAGATAGGATAGACAGGAAGAAACTTTTTTCCCTTGATGGAGGGATCAATGACTATGGGCTTAAATTTAAGGTAAAGGGCTGAAGGTTCAGAGCGGATGTGAAGAATACAGAGGGTGGTGGAAATCTAAAACTCACTGCCTGTGAGGGTGGTAGAGGCAGAAACCCTCATAACATTTAAGAAAAATTTAGATGTGCACCTGTAACGGCAAGGCATACAAAGCTATGGGCCAAGTGCTGGAAAATGGAATTAGAATAGTTAGGTAGTTAGAGATAGCAAGAACTGAAGAAGGGTCCTGACCTGAAATGTCAACTTTCCTGCTCCTCTGATGCTGCCTGGCCTGCTATGTTCCTCCAGCTCCACACTGTGTTATCTCATAGTTAGGTAGTTGTTTTTGACCAGCCTGGACACAATGGGCCGAAGGACTTTTTCTGTGATGTAGACCTCTATGACTCTAAATGATTAGGTGATGACTTGATCGAAGCCTCTAAAATCCTGAACAGTCTTCAGAAAATTGATGTGGAAAAGATGTTTCTTTTGCAGTTGAGTTCAGAACTAGGAGAACAGTCCAGACCCAAAACGTCAGCCTTCCTGCTCCTGTGATGCTGCTTGGCCTGCTGTGTTCATCCAGCTCTACACCTTGTTATCTCGGAACTAGGAAGCTCTGTTTTAAACTGACGGATTACCCTTTTAGAACCGAGATGTGGAGAGTTTTCTTTCTTTCATTAGGTTGTGCAGCTTTCAACTCTCTGCCTCTAAAGGTGGAGGTGTTGGGATCATTGCATAAGGCTGTAAGAAATGGGGACAGAAGGAGACCATTCAGGCCCTCGAGCCTGTTCTGCCATTCAACAGCCTCATGGCTGATCTGACGTTCTTCACATCCACTCTTCTGCAGTTTCCCTGTAACCCTTGGTTCCCCAACTGATCACGAATCCATCTAATTCAGCCTTAAATATACAGAAGGACACTGCCCCATAACTCATGGTTTCAAAAATTTTATAAAGCAGAGGGAACTAGATTCTGGTTAGACAATGGAATCAAAGTTTCTCAGGAAGCAGGGTGGTATGTAAAATTTAAAATATAAATAGGTCAGCAATAAACTTATTGAATGCTGTAGCAGGATCGAGACAACAACTGGCCTATTTCTACTCCTAATTTGTAAGTTTGCATGATTATGTATCTTTGAAACATTATCTCGCATTTTCTGTACTTTTGCAGGAATCATTCAGAAAAATTATTTTTGTGACTGTGGACAAAACATATGTTGCTAGGAAGTTGATTTGCATTGTATTGTTATGTATCTTGAGATTTAATGTTAGTAAGATAAAAGGTTTAATTAAGTGCGAGGTATGTTATAGCTAATGTTATGCAATGCAAATATTTTTAATTCAGCATGAAATACTGTCAGGGCAGTGGGAATCTGGAGTTATAAGATTTTTGGGTATACCTTAATTTTAAGACATATGTCAATTATATTATTCATTATGTTTGAGAGAGCTAATCTAAAGTTTATTTGTTTCTATTATTTACAAGCCTTCTTCCAGATACAAAGATGTTTTCACAGGTTTTACAAAACTTACTAAGTTTATCATAACAAGTACAAAAGCAATAATGCTTCATGAAAGTAATGGTTTTATGGTCCACTACTTCAGGATGCCAGTTTGTCACAGGTCTCTGGGCATAGGTCTCTTGTTCTGTTCTTTTGATTAAATTCTTTTTAAAAGCTAGACAAAGAAGAGCCAATGGACGTGGCCTATTTAGATTTCCAGAAGGCCTTTGACAAGATGCCGTGCAGGAGGCTGCTATATAAGAGCACGTGGTGTTAGGGATGAGGTACTGGCTTGGATAGAGGATTGGCTGACTGGCAGAAGGCAGGGAGCAGGGATAATGG
This sequence comes from Ginglymostoma cirratum, assembly GCA_024137785.1. Taxonomy (NCBI): domain Eukaryota; kingdom Metazoa; phylum Chordata; class Chondrichthyes; order Orectolobiformes; family Ginglymostomatidae; genus Ginglymostoma; species Ginglymostoma cirratum. The sequence goes on from JAHRHZ010000040.1 coordinate 959,396, forward strand.
GGTCATTTTCAGGATGGCAGCAGGTGACTAGTGGGATTGTCCAGGGGTCAGTATTGGGAAACAAGTATTCATCTTAGGCATTAATGATCCGGACGAAGGAACTGAGGGTATTGTTGCACGGTTTGCAGATGACACAAAAGTAGGTGAGGGACAGAGAGCGTTGAGGAGGTGCAGATGCTGCAGAATGACTTGGCCAGGCTAGGAGAGTGGGCTAAGAAGTGGCAGATGGAATACAATGTGGATAAGTGTAAGGTTATGTCCTTTGGTAGGAAGAATAGAGGTGTAGACTATTTGCTAAATGGGGGAAGGATTCGAAAATCTGAAGCACTAAGGTACTTAAGGAGTCCTGGTTTCAGATTCTGTTAAGGTTAACATGTAGGCTCGGTTAACAGCTAGGAAGGCAAATGCAATGTTAGCATTTATTTCAAGACAGCTAGAATACAAGAGCAGAGATGTACTGCTGAGGCTGTATAAGGCTTTGGCCAGATTACATGTAGAATATTGTAAGTGGTTTTGGGCCCCATATCTAAGGAAGGATGTGTTAACATTGGAGGGGGTCCAGTGGAGGTTTAAAGGAATGATCCTGGGATGAAGTGCTTGAAGAGTAGTTGAGGACTCTGGGTCTGTAACCAGTGGAGTTTAGAAAGATGAGGGTGGTCCTCATTGATGCTTACAGAATACTGAGTGGTCTGGATAGAGTGGACATGGAGAAGATGCTTCTCCTGATGGGAGAGACCACAACTCAAGGACACAGCCTCAGAGTGAAGGGACAAACACTTAGAACTGAGATGAGGAAGAATTTCTTTTGCCAGAGTGTGGTTAATCTGTGGAACTCATTGCCGCATAAGTTTATGAAGGTCAAGTCACCGAGTGTATTTCAGACAGAAATAGATAGGTTCTTGAGTAGTAAGGAAATCAAAGGGCATGGGGAGGAAGGCAGGAGAATGGGGTTGAGAAACACAACAGCTATGATCAAATAGTAGAGCAGACTCAATGGCCAAATGGCCTAATTCTGCTTCTATGTCTTATGGTCTTATTGCCTTATCTTTGGTCTCCTTTTCTGTCCATGAAATGACTAAAACCCAGGCCTTATTAACCCTTACTCACAGTTAGCATCTGTGTTTGACCAAAGACACCTTGAACTCTAATCGGCTTATTGCTGCATGAACAATTCATGAATAATTCATAATTAACCATAAGCAAACACAGAGAATGCTGGAGAAACTTGGGTTCCTCATTCTGAAAGAAAAATCATACCAGACTCGAAACATTAACTCTGTTTCTCTCTCCACAGATGTGGTAAGAAGTGCTGAATTTTTCAAGCGTTCTCTGTGTTTGTTTCAGATATCCAGCATCTGCAGTATTTGGCTTTTGATCAAATGGCCAATCTTAGATTGGCTACATACTCTCTGCCTTAAACTTGATTGGTTTCTGTTACAGTAATGATCAAATTAGTGACAAAATTTCCCATTGGCTCCTTCATACTCTCACATGTCAATTATTTTGTAAGATCACTGTTTCTATGATAACTTGCTCCTCTTAATTTACCAATTTCATTAATCTTTACCAAGGTAACATAGAATCAATGAATAATATTTGTGTGTTGCATAGGGTACATGGTATAATTTCCTAGTGATTTAGTATCATCCTGAATCTCCCAATTGGTTCTTTTGAATGTTCTCCATAATTACAGAATGTCCTTTAATGACAAGAATCATGTGTGTCTCCATAATAACTATTAACACTTATAACGATTGAAGCTCAAAATAACCATAGCAACTAAAGTACTAAGTATACATACTTTAAGTTAGCATTTTACAACATGGTTATGTCTTTGAATAAAAACATTTTGCCTCAAAACATTATCACATTTTAGCTTAAGTTCACATTAGCCCAAGCCATACAATAGTAATTAAACAATACGCCTTACCTTTGATTAGCTCTATGATTTCTTCCCTACAGAAACTGTTAGCGATTAACTATAATTAACAAGAATATAATTGAATTCATTCCCTGGTCTCAGTTGATGAGGATTCAATGGAAGTTTTCCTTCTTTCATAACAACAGTATTTATAATAGTGAAGTAAATAAAACCAAAATCACAGAGATCAACTTTCCATTAACTCTTATTGCTTCGAACGTACACAGATCACCTGAATACTGAAAATAACTCAGGAAGTACAAAAACAAAGTTGCTGGAAAAACTCAGCAGGTCTGGCAGCATCTATGAAGAAAAAATCAGAGTTAACATTTTGGGTCCGGTGACCCTTCCTCAGAACGGGACCTGAAACATTAACTCTGATGTTTACTTCACAGATGCTGCCAGACCTGTTGAGCTCTTCCAGCAACTTTGTTTTTGTTCCAGATTTACAGCATCTGCAGTTCTTTCAGTTTTTAATTAGGTAGGTGATGGCCTTGTGGTATTATTGCTGGACTGTTAATCCAGAGATTCATGTAATGTTCTGGGGACCAGGTTCGAATCCTGCTGTGGCAGGTGGTGGAATTTGAATTCAATAAAAATCCAGAATTAAGCATCTGATGATGACCACGAACCATTGTTGATTGCTGGAAAAATCCATCTCACTGGTCTCCTTTAGGGAAGAAAACTGCCATCCTTGTTTGATCTGGTCAGATAGGGCAGAGAAGAAGTGTTGGTTGAGGGTGTGGATCCTGTGTAGAATGAAAAACAGTGGAGGTCCTTTGCAGGTCTGGGAGAGAGAGGCTGTAAGCTGGGGTAAGGCTGACTATAGTGTGAGAAGATGCCGACACAAGCCTGCAAGTATGGAGCTGAGGATCCACAGAGAAAACTGTTTCTGGAGGCTCTGATTGTATTGTAGATAATGGTTGTCACAGTTTGGTCCAAATTGGGATGATCTGAACATTGTTTGGAGTCCATGAGGGATGAGCTGGCTACGTAGGCAGGTAATGAGAAAGGAGACGTGGCTGCAGTACCAGGTTTGTTTCGGTATGTGGTCGAAGAGCTTCAGAACGGAGGAGATCACCAGTGGGTTGCAGTTGGAGAGAGATCCACTGAGGTATTTTTGGAGGGAGAAGAACAACTTCTTCAAGATGGGTACCCTTGGAAGAGTCACTCGGAGACAGCAAGAACTGCAGATGCTGGAATCAGAGTCAACACAGTGTGGAGCAGGAGGAACACAGCAGGTCAGGCAGCATCAGAGGAGCAGGAAAGTCGACATTTTGGATTTACACCTTTCATCAGAACATCAGAACTCTTAATACGAGGCGAGTTAGAATGGATTTGGAAGCAAGAGTACGTACAACTTTAGAGATTTTGAGCTTCAAAACACAGGTTCTGGCTGGATTTGTACCAGGGCGTATTTGTGCTCAGGGCATACTTGCGGCCCTCTGCCCTTTCTAAATGGCAGTTGCAGTCTCGGTGGCATATGGACGAGCGCATGCAAATCACAAAAAAAGTTAAACTGCAATGACACAGTGTTAATTAGTAATGCCATTGTGAAAGATCCACTCAGAAGTGGTGATTATAATATGATTGAATTCGACATTCAATTTAGAAACAACATATCCCAAGCAAAAAACTTAAATTTAAACAAAAGCTACTGCATAGGTATGAGGGGAGAGTTGCTTATGTTGATCTCCAATATCTTTGCTCAACTGTGTTAGATCTACATAGATTCTTAAGGATTCATTTTATTTTGGTGTTTGAGTCTTACCCAAACACCATCTTATAGGTTTTGTTATCGGTGAAATAACTCCTTGCTGTAACATTGATCAACCTTTTACTTTACCTTCTGAAAGAAAACATGTGAGACACTTTTCTCAGTGTGAATATACACAAGTCCTTTGTTTTAGCACATAAAGTGATGTAATGAGATAACAAGGTGTAGAGCTGCATGAACACAGCAGGCCAGGCAGCATCAGAGGAGCAGGAAAGCTGACGTTTTGGGTCTGGACCCTTCTTCAGAAAAAAAAAGTGATGCAATAAGCTGTTTTGAGCTTCCCAGGCACTTTGTGGAAATTCCAGTTAAAAGCTTCAGGCTTCTCTTGGCTTTCTAATTTCTCCATTTTGTAAATTAACAGCAAACCTATCGAAGTTCTTATATTTAAACTTGAACAAGCCTGGTTCTCTTTTACGTATGAGATTTCTGTGATTTTCCTTATTATATTCAAGTGTAATAATCATATTTCCTATGGCTTTAAGTATTGTACTTCCTAGTCAATGGAGTTTTTCAAAGGCTGAATAAGATATTGCTCCAATCACAGTTTAGTGTGTGAAAGAATCAAAACTCCAGCTCCAGTTTAAAACATGTTTTTGTCTATTATCTAAAATATCTCCACTCCAAAGACACTCAGCATATCCTTTAATCTCTTCCAGGAGTAGCTGTTCCTCTGTATCATTTACATCTTCAGTTTCTCGGATATTCCTAGTCTTTGTGAGATTTCCATTCGTTTCTAAAATGTAAACTTCTTGCTATGGCACACTGCTTCGAAATAACTCATTTTTTTTTAACAAAAGGGGCCTTCTCTGGCAGAGGCAGAACAATGTTTACACCAATGTTGCAATCTTCCTGTCAACCCATTAACACTATATTATGGCAACTACTGTACTCTTCTTGCACTTCTGCTGTTTCCGGGCAACCATGCTTTAATCTGTAATGTCATAAACTGCATAGATTCAGTGTATTTTTATCATAAAGTCTCCTTATCACCTCAAATTACAGTATGATTCTTTATTCTAATCTGCTAAAATAATTTGATCTTGAATTGATTCTTCCTTTGAATTCATATATTCCCAATTGTTTTGCTAGCTGGTTTAAATCATTAATAAACAAATTGATACTCTCTCCCTTTTGAGAAGTGTTTTTATTAAACTTTGCTTACTCGATACTTGTGTTTATTTCTGAGACTAAAGTAGGCATTGAATGCTCAAATTAGTTTATCATTAAACTTTGTTTCTTCATCAACCACTGTCTGACTAGGACATTCTGTACACCAGCTCCCATTGCATCCAAAATAGTATTCTTCTGCTCCCTGCTAGGCTTTGTGGTTAATCCAGATGTACAGCGATATCTGGCAAATCTGTGATGCTATTTGAACCACTGTTAGGCTTGCAATTTGCTTAAAGTACTTAAGTAATGGTAAGGACTTCTCCATTCCTTTTCTGTTGGTGTTTCTTTTCTCCACTTTCTAATTAGTAGACTATTCTTCTATTCAATTAACTACTCACCTGCTGCAATACATTAACGTATGCTTTTAACAAATACTGCCACCTGCACATTTAAAATAAGCCTTTACTATCTCTGGGCTGTGGGTGTCAATACATATTATCTCTAAGGCTGTTGGCCCCGTAAGTTTAACGTAGGATCTGTAACACTGTGATTTTCTATCTATATATTACAGGTTATATAATACAGCTCTCCAGCGTAGTGCCTAAGACTACCTTCTTTACATGTCGCTCTTACTGATGTCTGAGTCATATCAAAAGTTGCATAAAAATAGGAGCAGGAATAGGCTGTTTGGCTCTTCAATATGATTATAGCTGATTATCCACCCCATTACTCTGTTCCTGCTTTCTCCCCATACATTTTGAACCCTTTAACACCAAGAACTATATCTAGCTTCTTCTTGAAAACATTCAATGTTTTGGTTTCAACTGCATTCTGTGGCAGATGATTCTATAGGATCATCACTTGCTCAATGAAGAAATATCTCTTTTTCTCAATCCTAAACAGCCCAATCTGTATACTTAGACTGTAACCCTTGATTCAGGACTCTCTGGTCATTGAGAGTGTCCTTCCTGCATTTATCCTGTTAGAATTTTCTAGGTTTCATGAGATCCAACTCATTCTTCTGAACTCCAGTGAATGAAGTCCTAATCAATCCAGTCTGCCTTCATATATCAGTCGTACCATACCAAGAATCTGTTTGGTAAATTTTTCTTGGACTTCCTCTATAACGAGAATATCCTTCTTCAGATAAGGAGACCAAAGCTGCAAAATTACTCCAGGTGTGATCTCATCCAAAGCTCTGCACAATTGCAGCAAGAAATTCCTGTTCATCTGCTTGAATCCTCTCACTATGAAGGCCATCGTACCATTTTTTACTACCTGCTGTATCTGCATGCTTACTTTCAGTGAATGGTGCAGAAGGCCACAGAGGTCTCATTGCATCTCCTCTTTCCTAATCTATCACAATTCAGATAACAATATGCCTTTCTGGCAATTCCTGGCCTAAATGCCTGGCAATTAAACTGTCAATCACCATAAATAGTGCATTCCCCATGGCAATGCATCTGCCAGAGTACCCAATCAGCTCGGCATAAATTTTATTTCCCTACAAATTGGTATTCTTCCAAATTGTCCTGATCAGTACAACATGAAAATTGTCAACAAAATGATTTTTTCAATAATAATTGAATATATCATCATACCACATTTGCCCCTCCCAGTTTACTTCTACTAAGTTTACATCATTCCAGGAATTGAATTTTACTTATTTGTAAGATTTTGTAATAATTAACATCACTATTACCATCATTAAATCTCTCACCTTCACCTCTCCCTTCACCATCAAATTCTGAATCTCACTTGTCAAGAAGATCTGGAACTCTGACTGGACATCCTGATCTTGTTCATTTCGTTTCAACATGATGCTGATGATGCTGTATCATGTGTGGAAATGTTGTGCCACTATGTTCACTCTCTGATCTAGCATTAGAATGTCTGTACCTCATTCTATGCTCATCATTGTAGATGTCACTTCTTGACTTGAATAAGATCAATGTCTTCTTGCTTCTTCTGAATGTCACTCAGACATTCTGAGTAAAAAATCAGTTCATCTGTTTCTCTGATGATTGTGACTTTCGACTTCCGGTCCCTTAGCCAGACTTTTGTCCTGGTGTCTAGAGTTGCAGCATCTCTGTTTTGGTTTTGTTGACATTTTTATATTTGTTTGACCTTTGTGTGGTATTAAGAAGTTACAGTAGGCCTGAGATTGCATTTTAAAACTGTTGCATTTTTAAGGTCCTTTCTAAGAACAATTCCACTCACGATCACTTAGCAATCAATGGTGCTGCTGTGTAACTGAATAGAGCTAATGCTCAGTAGAACTTCTTATGCATCAATGACTTCACAGCCTTAACTACTCTTTTTGCTTTTCCATTTGACGGAGGATGTGTTGGAGAACTTGTCATCTGGTTGGTATCTGCCTCTGGAGTGAAATTCCTGAAATCCTTGTTCATGAATTGAGGCCATTGTCTGACACTAATTCCTTAGGGAGAACACGTGTTGACAGTATTCTTTGCAGTTTCTTGATGACTGAGCCTGCTGTGGCTGTTGAAACCTTGCCATTTCAATCTACCTTAAATGATCGTCGACCAGCATTAAATACATCTTCCCTTTAAAATCTAACAAATCCATTGCTACTCATTTCTGTGGCCTTTCCAAATCTTGATGCAACCGATGGTCTGTAGGTACATGCATACGCGTGGCAGGATCAAATATAATCCTATTTTTTTGTTCAAAGTGTTTGGCCACAACATTGATTCCCATGCTTTTATTTTAATTCACTTGTCGGACATGGGAGTTGTTGTCTGGGCCAACATTTAATGCCCATCTGTAGTTGCCCTTGAGAAGGTGGTGTTGAGCTGCCTTCCTGAACTGCTGCAGCCCATGTGTTGTAGGTACCCATACCGCCATTACGGAGAGAATTCTGGAATTTTGACTGAGTGATAGTGAAGGAATGGTGATACATTTCCAAGTCAGGATGGTGAGTGATTTGAATGGAAATTGCAGGTGGTGGTATTCCCATGTCTCTGCTACCTTTGTCCTTCTAGATGTCAGTGGTTATGGGCTTGAAAGGTGCTGTCTCAGGATGTTGGCAAATTTCTGTGGTGCATTTTGTAGGCAGTACATACTGCTGTTAATGAATGTCAGTGATGGAGAGAGTGGACGTTTGTAGAAATGGTACTAATTAAGCTTTGCCCTGGATGGTGTCAAGCTTCTTGAGTGTTGTTGAATAGCACTCATCCAGGCAAGTGTGGAATATTCCGCCATACCCCTGACTTGTAGATGGTGCACAGGCTTCGGGGCATCAGGAGATGAGTTATTTGCTGCTGTATTTATAGCTCCTGTATTTATATAGTTCATTGAGAGCATTTCCTGGTCAACGGTAACCCTAAGGATGTTGGTAATTTGGGGTTCATAATGAAAATAGCTGCTTGGTAGCATAGAATTTAAACAGAGACAAAAGGGTAATACTTCTTGTATTGTGTTCATGAGGACTAGGACACAAGAAACAGATTTGAAAAGTTGGAGACTGATTTATAGGTGATGAGAAGAGTATGCTGATTGGTTGGGTTATTGTAGGCATACAGATGTTGATAGAGCAGTCACCTGTCAATCTTAGTTCTCAGATCAAGCAGGTAGATTCTGATTGGCCAGGGTGTTGTCATGAGAGTGTAGCAGGAATTGTTAATCTTCATGTCTTTTATTTTTCCACGAAAAGGTGCAATGTTTACACAAATAGTTACAGAGATAGTAGGAACTGCCAATGCTGGAGAATCTGAGACAACAAGGTGTAGAGCTGGATGAACACAGCAGGCCAAGCAGCATCAGACAAGCAGGAAAGCTGATGTTTCGGGTCTAGACCCTTCTTCAGAGACCCCTCATTTCTGAAGAAGGGTCTAGACCCAAAACGTCAGCTTTCCTGCTCCTCTGATGCTGCTTGGCCTGCTG
>JAHRHZ010000040.1:968509-993915 GCA_024137785.1 Ginglymostoma cirratum
CAGGAAAGCTGACGTTTTGGGTCTAGACCCTTCTTCAGAAATGAGGGGTCTCTGAAGAAGGGTCTAGACCCGAAACATCAGCTTTCCTGCTTGTCTGATGCTGCTTGGCCTGCTGTGTTCATCCAGCTCTACACCTTGTTGTCTCAATGTATACATAAATACTTTTTTACCTACATAAAATAGGGTCCTGTGCATTAATATTTGTAACTTTTGGCTAATGCAAATTAATCTGTGAAGCAAACTAATGATCGTAAATTGGTTTCTGGTATAATTAGCAGATTGCATAGTGCAGATCATTTAATAAATGAACTCCAATAGCAGAATCAGTCTCAAGGTGGATATACAGTTCATATTAGCCTCAATGTCCACCATTAGATGTGAATTTGCTTTGCAAGTTGTTTATTAAATAACATAGGCCCTTTCCTGCACACTGTACAATTACTTGCAATTACCTTCATTTCTAATTTTATGATGGAGGGATAGACTTTTGGTGTTGCAATGAGCCCTGATCCACACAATTCAGCTGCTATTTCTCACCCTTTAATTTGAGAACAAATCAAAAGATGGGAGAACACTTTATAATTTGGCCTGTAAGACTCCTGTTGAGTGCAGAAAGTTTGGCAACGCTTCTGCAAGGATGAAAGGCTTTTCTCTCCATTGAATCTAAGAGTTCAACATATGTTTGGATAGCATCTTAGGGAAAGCTGCCCCAATTGTAGAATTAATTTAGCAGGATCATCCATGGAAAGCATACATTCTGGAAGTGTGGGAAGTTGAAGCATTTGTGCTGAGGCCACAATAAAGCTTGTCTTTTGATCAAAAATTGAGATTAAGGCATGATATGTAGCCAAAGTACAGTGACTTTACTTTGCAATTAACTGATTTATGTCTGACCATTATTGTTCTTGATGCTGACATTGGATAACCTAAGTGAGAAAAGTGGTCCTTGCTGAGAATTGTTGTCCTTCAGTGTGACAAATAAAAGAAAATCGTAAATTATTTTATTAAAATATTGATTATATTGATTATAAATTTTCCAAACTCAGCTTCTGGCATGGAATGAAAATTTGGTGAATCTTACTTTGTCTGAGTTACTGCTGGGAATGAAAGTCCTTAACATTTACTCTTGCATGCGTTCATCAAGTCACCCATACGTAAGGAAAGTCTAACAATATATTCTTTTGAAATAAGCACATTCCCACCCACAGTGAAGCAATGGCTGCAAGATAAATGCTGGATCGTTTTACCGGTAGATTAATTTACAGCTCCAGTATTCACTGAATGAAGAAGCACTTGTAACATCAAAGCACCAGGAGACATTAGCTCTTTCTCCCCCCAAAGCCTGTGACCTAAAAAGTCTCCCCTTTTCATCTCTGTATGAAAAGAGAATATTCTTTCAAAAAAGTGCGACTAGGATGTGAATATTTTGTTTATTGCATTGGGGCTCACAGAAACAAATTCCCAATTTTCTATCTTTGTTACAAACGCTGCTCTTCTTGAGTGTTATGTAGATGGGGAATGAGGCTCCTGCTTTGAACTATTAGTGGTTGGGATGTCTTTCATGGGTTTTGAAAGGTTTCTTTTGTTTCATGCTGCTATTGGACCAAGAAAAGGAGATTGATGCAATCCTTAATGTGCCCTTTTGCTTTGTGAAAAAAAAGGACCTGTTCATAGCCCTGTTGAGACCAGAAGAAAACAAAATTGGAGTCATCCACTCTAAATGGTAATGTTATTAACTGAAGTGAACGCTCATAACAGAGCCAACGGCTCTGAAAACAGAACGGCAAGCTCACTCACACCTGTTCCATGTAATTTTGAGCTGAACTAATTGCAAACAACAACAGTCGCTCAGCCAGCACAAAAAAAAATGACACGCAGAAGCTTGGCTGCTACTGTGCTTAACCAACAAGTAATAATAGGCCATGCCAAGTGGTTTTTAGATTGCAAAACAGTGTCTGCTTTCATAATCTACAATTGTAATGTCTTTTCATTCTGTCTAATTAATAAAAGGGATAGATGTCTATTTTTGGGCTAACCCTTCAGTTTCTTTTAAAGATAAAAGTGAAATCTTGTACTTTATTGTCATTTTTTTTCCGCATAGACTGGACTCTGCATGATGTCCTGAACCAGATGCAGCTGTATTGTGCAGGAACCCAGTTTGGATATTACATCTTTTCCTGACATGGGCACATGGCATCTTGCCTGCTCTCTGTTTGCTGGCTGACTTCACTGTAGATAAGTCTTTCGCTCCTGCCACACCAGTAAGATGGTTCCAGCTGGAATGCATTATACATTCACAAGTATTTGACCGCAAACAGTGCCTGGCAACACCCCGTACAATGAAATTCCGCCAGGACCATTTATTCCTGGGAAACCTGGCCATGATGATATTGGGAGATGAACAGAAAGGAGGCAAAATTTCAAAAGCTCACGTGCTGATCAGACTCAGTGTTGCACAGCAGATTTCTTTGCAATTCAGTTGTGCACGGCTCAGCACAGGGGCCAAAGGATCTAGCTTGTGAGTAAACTAGTGACTTTTAATATGCTTAAACAGCTTTAATTAAAAGAAGTCTGACTGTGAGCTGCAATAATATTGAGTATATAAATATTTGTTTCAATATTCTAACTATTAACTATATGTATTATTAAACAGGCACTGTCATAGTTAAATTATTTGTCAAAATAATTCGAGTGGTGTCTTGACAGGGTACACTACTAATGTTGGAGTTCCTGTCAGAAACTGAAGGAATTTAGATTTCCCCACTTGCAGTGGAGTTTAGACTCCCAGCATGTATCATTTTAATCTTCCTCCTAACTTCCCCTCATCTTACAATTTCATCTGCTTTACTAGTTCCAGATGATACATGTCTTAATTTTTCTATTAATCACCATCCTCCAAGCCATTACCATCCTTGACAGTCCTAGTCTTGCTCCTTTCTCCTTTCAGAGATCTTGAACAGGCAGTGGTACAGGAGCGAGATGTGCATATAAAGCAAAAGAGACTGATGATAGTCGAATTCTGTCACTTACCCTCATGCTTACAGACAAGAGTTCAGATACTGACACAGCATATAATTTAAAGGATGCCTTAGGGCTGGGATCTGATTGTGGTGACAGTGACTTGGAGCATTGCAGGGGGAAAGTGTAGATGCCAGCTCACTGAAGATCAAGCTTGTACATACATTCTGCTGTGTGGAATGAAGTAGAATTTCAATAGTTGGTGTACAGAAAGAGGCTGATGGTATGAACACAGAAATGGTTCGTGTATTTTCACACCTGCAAGAAAATATACTGCCACGCTCAAGGAATGTGGAAGAATCCAGTTCCAGTTTTGCACATGGTTTTGTAAACAGTTTGGAGCACATCCTTTCCTCTGGCATTTGATGTCTCAGGTTCTATTATAGCAGAAGCCACCAAATGTCATGAGTGTTACAGTGGAAGCTTGGCTGGCTGCAGCTTCTAGTATTTAAAGGAGCTTTCATGGTGTCACAGCAGTTCTACCAAGTGTGACCCCAACAGATTACTAGAATGCTGAGAAACTACCTCAGAGGAATGACAGTAGCTCATTTGAGCACAGAGTTGCTCTTCTCTCTCAAGATGACAACACTTGTCCTCCCTTCTCTGCCATCGTGCCAGGCTTCTAGTAACAATGCTGGTGTCTTTTCTCATTGGCATGAAATCAAAGCTGGGACATCAAGTGCCAGCACTCATTGCCCTTTCAGAGTAGCCCTTGAGAAGGTGGTGGGAAGTTGCCTTCTTGAACCGCTGCAGTCCATGTGTAGCAGGTCTGCAAGAGGAAATTCAGACATGTTATCAAGGATTAATAGCACCTTGAGGAACAAGCCCAGTCTTCTCAAATAAACCCGGACTTCATGTAGAAAGGAATTCTCAAACCAGTCATGAAACACTGTTGCTAACACCGACTCGGCAGTTTGCTTTCTAAATCATTGGTTGATGCAATTTGTCTTTTCCTTGAAGGGATTGAGGGTTTTCTGACCCAGCCATGATCTTAGAGAAGGGTAGGGTAGGTTTGACAGTCTAAAGATCCTACTTCTGCTCCTATTTCTTATGCTTCTATAAACCAGCATGTCATTACACTTAAAACCAGTTACACTGGCGCACACTAAGAGCATTTGCCTATCTTTGTTGTTTTAAAACCAGATGCTGTCCTTTCTTCCTTTGAGTTGTAGATCCTAAATGACATTATCTTCCAGTAAACACCATTTTTTTCTTGTGATAGATACCTGCTCTAGCAGTGCCCTATGTCATTAATGTGCATCTGCAGATTTTTCAGGAAATTTCCAGCAGCTGCATGGTCAGTTGTTGCACCTCACCCAACCATCTTCACATAATGAAGAGCAAAATACTGTGAAAGCAGTCAGTACTGAACTGTACTGCCTGAAAATCCTCTGGAAGGTAAAGGGGGCCCTTCAATGCCCCATCATTGTCATTATCTTTCTAGTGGTGCCAATGCTATCTACAACTTTTTGTGTACTCATACAATTCAAGTATCTTGATTCTAGTACTAGGGCTGTTTATTGGCATTTGTATTTGATGCTGGCTCAATCTGTCTGTTCAGTAACTTTTCCAATTCTTCCAGGGATGGCTATTTCCTACACATAAAGGTCAGCTTGACAGTATGATTAGCAAAGCCCCTAACACTGTCCCTTATTTTATTTTTCCAACTGCCTAACGTACCTAATTGTAGATTCATTAATGCGTTATTCCCTGGCCAACATGAAGCCAATCCAGCATTGTCACTTTTTCACCAAGCGTTTTCACTTTCCTAGGTCATTTACTGCTTCATTCTAGTTCACTCATTTTTTAAAAAAAGCACACTAAAGCCTAATGATACCCTATACTGTACATATTGATACTAATGACGCCAATAATGAAAAGAACTGCACAGGATTATAGACTTATAGTGTAGACTGCAGCTAAATAAAACCACAATTTACTGCACTGCTCAAAATTGTTCACCCACATGCCACACAGCACCTGATACATGCACAGAATGCAGTTTGCAGACCTGTAAACATGGTGTGCTGCAGCAATCCTTCTGTACGTGTGGTCGTTTTCAGGGCTATTTTAATTTTAATTCAACTCGTTTTGGCTATTTCCCATCATAATTTTGCCTCTCGGAGCTGCAGATTTGTGGAAATTGACTCCATGATGGTTAATATGTTGCACGGAGTCAAGCGTGGGGATGAGTGAATTTGAAAAGTGGTGAATATGTGAATGGCAGTTTACCATACAGACAGCAGAATCAATGATTATGCAGCAGAGGAAGGAATATTCACAGACTGTTGGATAACACTCTTACGTTCCAGAAATATGTGTCATTAATGTTGGTGATTGTGATAGCTATACATAACAAGTAACTCAATTTGCAATCATTGCATATGACAATGGCAACTTTTCCAAGAGTGTGAAATCTCTGGCGAGGGCGGAAGAGGAATGTGCCGTACAGGGAATTCTCCTGTCTCTTAATAGTGCTGCATTCTTACAGCCAGGTTGAGGGGGCTGTAAGAAACAATTGGTCAGACTAGACTTGCTCAAGAGGTGCTTGTGGCTAACATTGGGTCCCTGATACTGGGAAGTGAAATACTTTCTAGCACAAAGATATTTTCATTCTAAGCTGTATGCTGAACAACCAAGCACTGTGTGTAACAAATACATATGTTATAGATAAGAAGCATGTGAATGATCTGTTTTGATTTAAAATTCTGTCCTAGTAGTACACAAATTCGGAGACGCATTAGAAGGTTGGGTGTTTTAGTGTTTCTAGGATCTATTTGCCGACACATTGTACACATACCTGAGAGGTCACATGGCTGTGGAATAGAAATGATAGCATCCCCCTGATATATTGTTACAAGCTGCATTTGTTCATTAGACTGAATTACTGATTAGAATACTCGACAAATGGACTTGAAAATTAGGAACTGGAATTGCCAATTTGGCTCATCAAGCTGATATCATTACACAATATAATCATAAGTGAATTCATTACTCCTACAGCCCTGACGACCCTTCAGCTCTTTGCTAATAAAGAAAATATATCCCTTTGCCTTAACTATATTCAAAGACTTTTCCTTCACCACTTTTTGAGGAAGACAGTCTCAAAGACTCATAATCCTCTGCAAGAAAAATGTTTTCTTTATCTCAGTCTTAATTCAGCAATTCCCTATTGAAGAAGAGCGAACTCTAGTTCTAGGTTCTCCCACATACTAAAACACCCTTTCTATGTACATCCTACGTCAAGACCATCAAGATCCTATATGTTTTAATCAAGTTGCCTCTTACCCTTCTACATTCCAATGAATATGAGCCTAGCCTGTCTAACCTTTTCTCATAAAACAACCCACACATTCTAATAAATTTCTCAGAACTGCTTTATTTACATCCTTCCACAAAAAGGTGACCAACGCTGTGCATAGTACTCCCAATATGGTCTCACCGGTGCCCTGCATAACTGAAAGACAACTCCCCTACTTTTCTATTCAATTCCCCTCACAATAAACAACAACATTCTGTTAGCTTCCCTAATTATTTGTTGTATCTGTATACTAACTTTTTATGACTCATGCTGCACAATATCGAGATTTGTCTCTTTCTCAGAGCTCTGCAATCTATTTATGCCTTTTTATGACATCCTTAAGTCCTTTTCATAACTACCTTTACTACTTACCTTGTATCTTAAGCAAATTTGACAACAGACCTTCCATCACTTCATCACCCACACATCAACGAATACCGGTCACGCTTGGACGTTGAGCAGTTTTTCCGCCACCTCCACCTCCACGCTTACTTCTTTAACCGTGAGCCTAACCCTCCATCTACTGACCCCTTCTCCCACCTCCAACACATCCCCTCCTCCTGGACAACACCCCAAGGCCTCCTACTCTCCCTCGACCTCTTCATCTCCAACTGCTGTTGAGACATCAATTGCTTCAACCTCTCCACCCCTCTCACCCACTCCAACCTCTCCCCCGCAGAACGTGCAGCCCTCCCCTTCCTCCGCTCCAATCCCAAACTTACCATAAAACCCACCGACAAGGGAGGCGCAGTTGAAATACGGTGCACTGACCTCTACATTGCCGAGGCCAGACACCAACTCTCCAACACCTCCTCCTACCGCCCCCTTGATCATGACCCCACCTCCGAACAGCAAACCATCATCTCCCAAACCATCCACAACCTCATCACTTCAAGTGACCTCCCACCCACAGCCTTCAACCTCATCGTTCCCCAACCCCGCACCGCCCGCTTCTATCTCCTTCCCAAAATCCACAAACCTGACTGCTCTGGTCGACCCATTGTCTCCGCCTGCTCCTGCCCCACCAAAATTATCTCCACCTATCTGGACTCCATTTTCTCCCCCTTCATCCAGGAACTCCCTACCTGCATCCGTGACACCACCCACGCCCTCCACCTCTTCCAGAACTTCCAATTCCCCAGTCGCCAACACCTCATCTTTAACTTGGACGTCCAGTCCCGATACACCTGCATTCCCCATACAGATGGCCTAAAGGCCCTCCGCTTCTTCCTGTCCCGCAGGCCCGACCAGTCCCGCTCCACTGACACCCTCATCCATTTAGCCGAACTCGTCCTCACCCTCAACAACTTCTCTTTCAATTCCTCCCACTTCCTACAGACAAAGGGGGTGGCCATGGGTACCCGCATGGGCCCAAGCTATGCCTGCCTCTTTGTAGGTTACGTGGAACAATCCCTCTTCCGTACCTACACTGGCCCTAAACTCCACCTCTTCCTCCGTTACATTGATGACTGTATCGGCGCTGCCTCATGCTCCCACAAGGAGCTCGAACAGTTCATCCACTTTACCTACACCTTCCACCTCAACCTTAAGTTCACCTGGACCATCTCTAATACCGCTCTCTCCTTCCTGGACCTCTCTGTCTCCATCTCCGGCACCCACCTAGAAACCGATATCCATTTCAAGCCCACTGACTCCCACAGCTACCTAGAATACACCTCCTCCCTCCTACCTTCCTGCAAAAATGCCATCCCCTACTCCCAGTTCCTTCGCCTCCGCCGCATTTGCTCCCAGGATGAAGCATTCCACTCCCGTACATCTCAGATGTCCTCGTTTTTCAAGGACCGCAACTTCCCCCCCTCAGTAGTCGAGGACGCCCTTGACCGTGTCTCCCGCATTTCCTGCAACTCATCCCTCACACCCCCTCCCCGCAATAAAAAAACCAAAACAGAATCCCACTCGTCCTCAAGTACCATCCCACCAACCTCCTGATCCAATGCATCATCCTCCAACACTTCCGCCATCTACAATCTGACCCCACCACCAAAGACATTTTTCCCTCCCCATCCTTATCTGCCTTCCGAAGGGACCACGCTCTCCGTGACTCCCTTGTCCGCTCCACACTCCCCTCCAGCCCCACCACACCCGACACTTTTCCCTGCAACTGCAGGAAGTGCTACACCTGCCCCTACGCCTCCCTCTTCACCCCCATCCCAGAAGACTTTCCACATCAAGCAGATGTTCACCTGCACATCTGCTAATGTGGTATACTGCATCCGCTGTTCCCGTTGTGGCCTCCTCTACACCGGGGAAACCAAACGGAGGCTTGGGGACCGCTTTGCAGAACACCTACGTTCGGTTTGCACAAAACAACTGCACCTCCCAGTCACAAACCATTTCAACTCCCCCTCCCATTCCGCAGATGACATGTCCATCCTGGGCTTCTTGCAGTGCCACAATGATGCTACCTGCAGGTTTCAGGAACAGCAACTCATATTCCGCTTGGGAACCCTGCAGCCCAATGGTATCAATGTGGATTTCATAAGCTTCAAAATCTCCCCTCCCTCTACCGCATCCCAGAACCAGCCCAGCTTGTCCCCGCCTCCCTAACCTTCCTCCTACCTATCCCCTCCTCCCACCTCAAGCCCCACCCCCATCTCCTACCTACTAACCTCATACCGCCCCCTCGACCTATCCATCCTCCCTGGACTGACCTATCTCCTCCCTACCTCCCCACCTACTCTCACCTTTACTGGCTCCATCCCCGCCTCTTTGACCTGTCTGTCTCCTCTCCACCTATCTTCTCCTCTATCCATCTTCTATCCGCCTCCCCCTCCCTCCCTATTTATTTCAGAACCTCCTTCCCCTCCCCCATTTCTGAAGAAGGGTCTTGGCCCGAAATGTCAGCTTTCCTGCTCCTATGATGCTGCTTGGCCTGCTGTGTTCACCCAGCTCTACACCTTGTTATCTCAGATTCTCCAGCATCTGCAGTTCCTACTATCTCTGAAACAATTAATACCACGGTTCTAAAACTATTCAAGAACTCTGCTCTCACTGCCTCATTGGAAGCATATTCCAATGACTCACCACCCTCTGAGAGAAAGAAGAATCACCTAACCTCTGCTCAAATGGGTGATCCTTATTGTTAAAAAATAGTTCCAGCTTTTCGCATAAGAGGGAACACCTCTCCACAACTATGCTGTCAAAACTGCGCATGATTTTAAATGTCTCAACCAAATCATTTCTTACTCTTGTGAACTCCATCAAATAAAGACTAACTTGTCCAAAATATCCACATCGGAAAACCCACACATTCCAGGTACTAGTCTGGTAAACTTTAACTGAGCTCTTTCCAATGCATTTATATTCTTCCTTAAATAGGCCAACGAATACTATATCCAGTACTCCAAATGTTGTCTCACCAGTGCCCTATATAACTGAAGCGTAACCCCCCTACTTTTTTTTTATTCAAGTGCCCTTAAACTAAACAATAATATGCAATTAGTTTTTCTCATATCTTGCTGTACCTGCAAACTAACTTTTACATTGGGTGCACCCAGATCTCTCTGCATCCCAGAGTTCTGCAATATTACACCATTTAGAGAACATACTTATTTTTAATTCTTCCTGCTGAGAAGGAAAGTTTTGCCTTATCCCTCATTATACTCCAGTTGTCAGGCCTTTGCATACTCACTTGGTCTATTTATATTCTATTGTTACCTCCTCATGTCCTCTTCACATGTTACTTTCCTACTTATCTTTGTATCATCAACAAATGAGGCAACCAAATTTGTTCCCTTGTCATTTGGGTCTAGAGATCACAGGCCTGCTGACAGTGTCCTGTCCAGAAGCAACAAAATCCTCCTCATCTTGAACATCTGAGGGTTTTGAGATCAAAGGCAGTGGAAATGACGAAGGGTGGAGCGCCTCTGCAATGCTCAGTGAAGAAGCTTCTGGGGATCCTGTGTGTGGACTCTCTATCCTATGGGTTGCTTGTGGCAACCTGCCTTCTTGAGAAGAAGGATCACCTTCAGTGAGGTTGAGGTCTCTCATCTTTGTCTTGTCTTGCCACTGAGGCTGAACACCTATGGCTGTAGCAATGCAATTCCGTCCTGTGTGCATATCCGGCAGACACTAAATGTGCTGGACCTGGGTCTCCACAGTAGTCAACAACCTCTCCATGGAAATAGTTAGACACACACAAGCTAGAACCAGCATTGCAGTGATAAAGTTGGTGGACTCCATCATCCTTTGGGGGTTTACTGAATGCCATTAACAAATCTTTTGCTGTCCCTCCACCTGTCTCTGCATTTTGGCTGAAACCACTGGATCATATTTTGCATAGTCAGTATCAGAGACTTTGGGTGTTTCTTCCTGAACCAGCTGTGGAGATAAGCCAGTGATGTGACCATCGTATTATGATCCCGTGTCTAATCTAGATAGATTACTCACTGAGGTGAAACTATTTGAACTAGTGGAAGGTGCAGGTGAAAGCCATGTTAGTGCATCCTCTGAAGGTTGGAGGTAGAACTGAGGTTCTCCAGTACTGGTCTCTTCCTGACATTGGGTAGGTGTTGTTAGCATCTGTATAAGAGAAGAAAGGAGATGAGTTGTTTAAGAGGGTAAAAGCTTGACTAAATTAAGAATGAGTTCACCGTACTAATAATGGGGCAGAAGTGCAGCATAGTTCAATGAAGCTTACTGGATAGATTAGTCATTGCAATCTCTCTGTCCTCACATATGGGGTTGTGCTCTTCTCTGGCCAATAGTAAAATTTTGACCTCATAAGAATTGAGAAGCATGATGTCTGGTACCATCCCCAACACTGGTATAGGCTCTCTTGGATTAGTTTTAGGCCTCTTTTTTTCCTGAATTGAGACAAAGGGAGAGATTGAATGTGATGGAAATAGATACAAAATTTATTCATGGTGATGTAGGAGCAGGATAGGTGGTGAGGTGTTTCCAGTGAGGGAGTAGGAAGTGTAGAAAGTAGGAAAGATTAGTAGTGTGGGCAGATGAGGTTGGTGATAGCTACTGAGTTGTCATTATGCTTGCTATATTGAGTGCTGTAGCCCATGAGCCTGAGTGACTTGGATGCACAGCGTTAGAGTTAGAATGCATGTTGCCCTTGTGTGTGTGAGTTAGTTGAGAGAAGATGATGACGCTTACCCTTGTGAAATGATGATGGTCATTGACCTTCTCTGTGTACCACTGGGTGTTTCTTTTAATCCAGGACACAGCACTGACCTTGGCTACTATCTGAGCCAGGCTGATTGTGTCTGCTGGTGTGGCTGCCTATGGTCTTCAGTTGAGAATAGATGGCCCTCATTTCCACGACCCTGTCCACCAGCAGCTCCAGGTGTCGATGAAGTGGGTGTGAAATTGCCTTTCTGGGCTATTGTTCAATAATGGAAGTGGAGCACCACAGCATAAGGAGAGGTTCCTGGCTTGCAACATCTAAAGTTGTGTGCGGCTGGGCTTTTGAATTCAATGCCAGTACTGAGAACATTTCAAAGTCCTGCCGTGTTGAGCACTTCTATGTATCCCATGGTGCAATTACATGAGAAGGTTGCTCAAGAGCCCAGCTGTATAATTAAGAAGGTAAAGAGCAATATTGCAGGAGAGAAGTCTCTCCAAGCCTTGCTGGACCAAGCACGGTGAATCTCACTCAACAAAATACCTTAACTCAAAATGGGGTTATTCTGCCCTTGGTCTCTAATTTTATATTTCTAGTTAGAAACTAGACTTAACTGGAATCTGAACTAAGGATTGTATGAAAATTAGAACTAAAATTGAAAATAAAAATATTTGGGACATTGTTTGTGTTTTGCAACTCACTATGCAATGAGAGTAAAACATACAATTTGTCATTGAGCCTTTTTATGAGGATGTTTTTTACACAATTTTGCATTTTCTGGAATGGGTATAACTCCAGGGAACAAACGCTGGTGCAAAACTAAAACCATAATTGTGTCAATTGACTTCCTTCAACCAGGTGCCATTTGCTCACATATCTAACTGCTTATCCTATTGATATGAATCATCGGGCCAGATTTTTGTAGAGTTGGATGAGTAAGTTCCATTTCCATTCTTGACCATTCCAATCTTTTATGTTAGATGAAAGGCGATGGGAACACACTGGAGGGAAATCTGAGTTTCTGAGTTCACACAGACCTTATTTTGCCTAGTCCAAGGGTTTCCATCCAATGATAGTGTACAAGTTGATGGAGTGTGCACAAATGCTTCTGAAGGTTGTGTTGGGAGCGTGTAGGTGTCATGATCTGAATTATTTTCAAATGTCTTGCTCTGTTAAAAAGGTTACAACTGTCAGTGAGAATTTACAACAAAACCTCTCTGCTGGATTGTTTTGCATGAGAGGTGTAGATCAAATTAAAAATACATAGCATCTGATCATTTAGTTTCAAGACATCTTTTTATTGCCATTTCACAAGAGCTACCATTATGATATAATAAATGATTATGTGATAAGTGATTGTGTGAACTTCAAAATCTACAATTATCTCAGTCGGGATGTTCTGAGTTTTCAATTTGATCGACACCTTAAAGAAGTTGTTAAAGGATTAGTTTTCTTTTATGTATGGTCTGAGTAGAAGTTTGTTTTATAAAGGATTAATCACTTGTGAATTAGAATCCTTGAAAGGATTTTATGAATGAGATTTTTTTCACTGTAAAGCATGTAGGAGTGAGAGTTATGTTAGATTATTCTGAGGTAATTTTTCTTATCTCCATACGGCTACTGAGGTCTAATCATGATGAATTTTGGGTGGTTAGTATAGAGGTGGCATAAAAGGTATAAGGAGCCATGGCATTAAGTATGGACATGAATAGATTATTAGCTGGCGCGAATGGTATGAAGGGCTATGGTGTATGTGTTTCAGGAATCGATATTAAGTGGGCATGGAGTGAATGTTGGGACAAACATGGTGCAAGGGGCTGTGTGGATTGAGGGATGAGGCTATAGTTGTTTAAAAACAATTGACATAAAGTCCCAGAAAACCAATAGGATCAGCTTTCTAAGCAGCCAACCTTGGCACTTACTCAATTTCATGTCAATCTAGCCTCCGTTTCTGGCACTCTATACGCTAACACAAACCTGCCAACCACGCCACACAGAGGGAAGAATAGTTTTGGACTAATTTTTGCTGAACTGGATATCTGGTGAATTGGCAAATTTCTCAACTCAGGTACCAAAATCTGGTCAATAGATTTTAGTGATGCCAATGGTAATGAGGGGAGTGTTGCTTTATATTCTTAAAGAATTTTCTAATTGAATGTGTATAATTGTGGCATAATCCTCTGGGGTATTGTATCTAACTAACCTATTTGCATTATAATATATTTCTACACAGCATTTGTAACATTTTTTGAAAAAAATTTGACCTTGGAGCCAAAGAACTACTCAGCTGAACATGGATTTGAAGGGCACTATGTACAATGCAATATCCTGGAGATTAATTATTAGGATTCTAATCAAGAAAGTGTTTATCTTAATCTCCAACTCTTAATGCTAAATCAACATTGTTGCAGTTATTTTCATGTTTCTAAGTGCAAAATGAAGTTGGTGAGGTGCAAATAAATAAATTGTGTATGTGAACATTACTCACAACTTTGTAACAAAACTTTAATAAATAAAAGAACAAGACATGAAAAGAGTTTTCAAAAGATAGAGAAGTAACCTTATGAGGTGGTTTAAATATAATTGAAACTTTATGAATTAGTTTTTACGAATTCCCTTCATTTCCATGAATATTTTGTGTGGTGGCTGAGAGAGGCAGTTTAATTGTTCATTCCTTAGATCTGGGTTTGAATCCAAGCTACACAAATGCACTTTTTGCCAGACTGCAGAGGTCTTGTGTGAATAATTTGAACCAATTCCTCATGGGCATGGGCCCTGGGACACAGATGGCATGAAACTGGTACTCACACTTACAGAGGATGTTAGTAATTGAAACCTCACAGTGGGGCGTGTGTGTCGTTTTTTTTTAAATATAGGCACTGAGATTTTATTCTGTGTCTAGTTCAGAGTATAACTGATCTATATTTTGCTTGTTGATTACAATGGATGCAAAAGGCATTGTATTTTCTATGCTTCCATTCTTTACAATTAGTCCATAAGTTAGTTGCCTGAAAACTGTTTCATTAAGGAACAAGTACGTGTTGTATTAAATTATATTTTCTTTATAAAATATGTGTATCAATGACTAATGTTATTTGATGTTAGGCTGTGAAATACGTCAACTTGTTTATGCTGTCTCTTAATTCCCAGGAACCTTCTGTTCTCAATGCTACCTACACTTGTGATAACAAATGGGTAGCTCACAGAAAGCTGAGGTTATTGAGAAACCGCAGGATTGATTATAACTATGGTCATGGGGTTGTGGAACAGGAGGGTCATCCTGCAGGGAGCTTTGTGTGTGTCACAGGTTCCCTTAACTTCCTGGGCCTCATTTGAATAAGGCCCGATAACCAGCTGTCTGAAGAAGCTGCACTTGGAAAGCAATGTTCTCAGCATGCAGTTATTGACAGCCCATGCTAGCTCTAGGAGGCAGGGGTAAGTCTGGGCTAGAGGAGCTCAAGGACTCACTTCAGGGTCCAGGAACACTCATTAATTAAAACTGCTTATCACTGAGTTTTGTACCAATTATAACTATAAGAATACAAAATAATTTTCATTTTGGTGGGAAGAATTCTCTTTGCCGTGGGGATATTATTTTCGCAGTAAAATAGTTAGTAACATAAAATAGTGATTGATGGAATTAGCAGAGTATGTGATTCAATTCTCAGACAGAGTCATGGAGTACAGACAGATCTCAAACTCAGTAGTTTGAATTGAGAACACTGCAGTGGCCCGCTGATTAATTGTTATCTCCCATTGAGCTGAAATGAAATTGGCTGCCTGGTGTTTTAGTAAATGACTAGTCCTTAAATCTTGACTGACTGCTTCTGACCCTCATCAGTAATTTTAATAGAAATTGTATGAATGCTGTTTCTGGTGACAACATAAAAACATGGTGGGGGTGGAGGAAGGGAGGAAGACATCATCTTACAAGATAATAGCTGCATCGTTGGCACAACCTGAAATTGAATGGACAAAATTACCAGTCCAGATTATTTGAAGAAAACAAAATTCCTGATCAGTAATGGTCAGTTTCAATGGGGGCACGTTGTGGCAAAAGACAAGCAGCATCCCATTGCATGTTGTATAGGGTGAAGGGAAAATTTTATTAGGTCTTGATGTGAGAAATGACATTGTCACTATCACTGATGAAACCCAAGTGCAACTGACAATCACTGGCTAAATACCCAGAAGCCGTGCAATGATGTACTGTACCTGAAAAAAACGGTAGAAGAGGAAAACTGTGAAGTTATAAAGTAATATTGGTAGGGTTTGCTAAAAAATGTACAGGTTAAGTACATTTACCTATATTGCGACTGAGATGTTTTCTACTAAATAGTTGTGCCGGAAGCAACAAAGAGCTTGCAGTTATATAGAATCTTTTATGATTCCACAGGGCTCTACAAGCAGTTAAAGGTCTTGATAACTAGTCACTTTTGTAACATAGATAAACCTGACATCCATATTGGTTAGGTCTAGTTAGGTCCCACAAACAACAAGGAAGTACTTTCTGAATATCTGTTTTTGGTGTTGATTGAAGGATAAATATTGATTTGATATAATGGCTGAAACAGGCTGCTGTTGCTTTGCCTCTGGTTGTACTTCGATTTCTATTAGACAACATTGCCTTGGGATCAAAATGCCTGCTTTGGAAATATTTGGTTAGGTGTTGGAAAACGTGTGCATTTTATAAAGAAATTACAATCTTTTAAATGCTGATAATGTTTAACTGGTTGTTTTGATGACATCACATAATTAATTATGTTAATAAGGCTGAAAATGGCCACTTAAATAAAAGGACAATGCATTATCTAATGTCATATTATTATTTCACATCTTCTCTTTCCATGTTACAGCAGTCAAATAGGTGGACTGGAAACTGTAAAAGAAAAACCATTCTAAAGAAACTTTTCTTCAGATACAAAAGACTAGCGGTCCTATTGTGGAAAAATGGTGATGGCCTGGGTGAGTAACACTGTCCTAATGTGGAGTAATGTGTCTGACCTCCGTAAATAAGACCCAGCGTGAAGTGATTGCTGTAATCTTAGTAAGTAATGCAGTCCCAATGTGGAGCTCTGATAGTAATCTCAATGTG
The DNA here is from genome assembly GCA_024137785.1 of Ginglymostoma cirratum. NCBI lineage: Eukaryota > Metazoa > Chordata > Chondrichthyes > Orectolobiformes > Ginglymostomatidae > Ginglymostoma > Ginglymostoma cirratum. Next base: position 985,019 of record JAHRHZ010000040.1, read on the forward strand.
GGTGCATGGTCAGTGTGAGGGAAACATTGACTGAGTGAGACAGAGACTGATGTAGTTTTTCCGGGAATTTGGGTCAAAGTGGGAATTTGATGTGGAGGAGGAAAGAGATGCTTTAAGTAAAGTTTACAACATGAAGTAAATTCATTGAGTGGGGATTTTGTGAAGAGCAGTGATGAGATGCTTTTTTTGTTTTGCTCTTTCCCAGTAACTTCATTGGTTCGTTAAAGAAAACTATTGTTAGGGATGGTAGGAACTGCCGATGCTGGAGAATCTGAGGTAACAAGGTGTAGAGCTGGATGAACACAGCAGGCCAAGCAGAATCAGAGGAGCAGGAAAGCTGATGTTTTGGGTCTGGACCCTTCTCAGAAATCCACATTTAAAAGGTAGTAATTTTTCATAAAATGCACGTGTTTTCCAACACCTGACCAAATATTCCCAAAGCAGGCAATTTGATCCCAAGGCAATGTTGTCTAATAGAAATCAAAGTAAAACCAGAGGCAAAGCAACAGCAGCCTGTTTCAGCCATTACCATTAGGGACTGTCTTTAACTTGTTATAAATTAGAAATGCATATTGTTTTGAAAGAAGTAGGTACAATTGCATTTAACCGAGTAAGAACAGCAATGAGAGAAACTCAGGGCCAATACAGTAAAGTATTATAAGAAACCCAAAAGAGAATAATATAAGGGAAGTAAATTTAAGATATAGCTTGGGTGAGTAGAATGTTGACCTGGAAATGGATCTACTGGTATCTGAGTCAACCACATGTGCAGGAAATGCTACAAGCTGTAGAAACCTGAACTCTGATATTAGCAGAGGCTGAAGTCACTATGGTGCATCTATGAGGCTGAGATTTATATGGATAGCACATTTAGCATGGTGGTCACACCACAACTTCAGGGTTTAAAAGCCAATAGGGGATGGGTAACCATCAAACAGTCCAAGAGAGACAGGTACATAGTGTAAATGTCCTGCAGGGTCCTGTTCACAAATCGGTTCTCTGTCTTGAAAACTGATGAGGCTGCTGGTTACTCAAGGGAGTTCAGGCAGAGCCATATCTGTGGCACTGTCGTATGTGGGAAAGGAGAAAGGAGGCTCAATACAAAAGGATATTTATTAGTTATGGAATCAGACAGGTGTTTCTGTGACTGTCAATGTGACTCCAGAATGGTACGTCATTTACCTGGTGCCAGGTTCAAGGATCTCACAGACTGGTTGCCTGACATTCTTCGGGGGAAGGGTGAACACATTAGGACTACTAATTTAGGCAGAATGAGGAATGAGGCCCTATAATCAGGTTTAAAGCAGCTAGGTGGAAAATTAGCAAACTATACCTCAAGAGGGTCACATACAATTAAGTGCACAAATAGAAGGATAAGGAAAATAAATGAGTAGCTAGAAAGGTGGTGCGGTGGGAGGTGAGGGGGACAACTTTCTGGATCACTAGGGCTGGTGCTGAGGAAGATGGCACCTGTACAAAGTACACACATTGTACCTGAACAGAGCTCAGACTATGTTCCTTGTGGATTGTTTTGCTAGTGCTGTTGGGAGGGCTTTAAATTAACTCAATAATGATGTGTGAACCAAGAGAAAATATTACAGAAGTATACTAACGTCCGCAAATTGCTTAGAGATAAGCCTGGAGAATAGTAAATTAACAAGTATTATTGGACTCCTGAAGAAATTACTAAAGTCTAAATCAGGGCTACTGTGTAAGTATGAATGCATGGAGCATGGGAAGTAAGATTGAAGAGTTACAAGTGCAGATGAGATTGTGCAAATGAGATGTGGTGGTGGTAACAGAGATGTGATTCAAGGAAGGGCAGGTCTGGATGTTAAATATTCCTGAGTGCAAGGTGTTCAGCAAAGATAGACAAGAAAGGACAGGAGGAGGCGTAGCAGCATTTGTTAAGAAGAGCACTCCAATGTTGGAGAGAAGGCACGTCTCAGAAGATTCAAGGAAAGAATCAATCTAACTAGAGCTAACAAACAAAAACATTGCAGTTACATTGCTCAGTGTAGTCCATTGACTATCAACCGGCGGGAATGATGTAGAATAAGGGATCTGCAGAGAAATCTCAGAAATTCCAGGCAGCAACCAGCAAGTGTGTGCAAACGCTGGGAGTTGAGCTAAACATGGGAGTTTAGGCAAATGGGTGAAAGAGGCATTGCTGGGTCTTGATCTGGCCATTTTTGCAAGAGGCTACTCTGTGGTCAAGGTGTTGCTGATCACATCAAAGAGCAGGCCTAACTGAATACCAGGCTTTGTTGAGGAGGGCAAGCAGCAACAAGGTAAAGGTAAGACCTTTTCTCCCCCTAAGTCTGCTTTTTGTTCAAGGTCCAGAGAAGGCAGTGACTGGAGTGGTATGCTTCTTCTGGACACTTGGAAAGCCAGCACAAATTTGATGGGCTGAATGGATTCAATCTGAACCATAACATTTCTGTCATTAGGAGTAATACGGTCCCAGTGTGGAATTATGCAGTGGCCTAACCACATGAGTAGCATTATTCTAGTGTAGATTAATGGTTGTATACTTGGTTAGTAAACAGTTTTAGTATGAAGTAACGGTAGTAATCGCATCTAGTAACACAGTCTCAGTGTGGAATGATGGTCTAACCTCCATGAATTTGTTGTCTCGGTGAAATGAAACATCTTTGAGCTGACAGAGTTAAAAGGATTACTTGGCTCTGCATTAGGTAGTGAAAAGACTTTATCTAATTGTAATTACAGCGAGGTAGTTTCACAGTCTGTTTGCAGAAACATGCCTGAACACACTGTCTGTCACGGAAAGGACAGTGGGCTTTTTAACCCCTTGGGTGCTTTACAGTGCTTGAGTCGGATCATTTTCTGCTGTTTCAGGGACTGATTTTCTTTTGCCAATGAGGATTTAAATATATACTTTCAAACATGTAATCACTGGCTATCATTAACACTACATATTTTTCCATGTAAATGCAGGTTTTATTTATAACAAATCTATATTGAGATGAAATAATCCATTTATATGTTGATATTATGATTCAAGTGGTGCTCATCAACTGCATTCTAAGGTACCACTGATCACATATTCAAAAATACATTTAAGGTAAATGATAAATATCAAAATTAAAATATATTATCTTTTTCTGAAGATTACACTTAAATGATTTGTTTCAGGAAGTAGCGGAGTTGAATGTTGAACTGTAGTTCTCTTCTTTAATTTTTAAAAAGTGCCGTTTCTATAATTTGTAATTGTTTAAAGATGGGAGCAATCTTCATAGGAATAGGAGTAGGCCATTCAGCTGTTCGAGACTATACCGTCATTCAATGAGATCATGATTGGTCTGTGGCCTGACTCCATATACCTGAACTTTGACTCATATCTCTTACTTCTTGTGCTTAACATACATTTATCTATCTCAGATTTAAAATTAATAATTGACCTAGCATTCCCTGCCATTTGTGAAGATAATTCCAAACCTCTACCACCCTTTGTGTACAGAAGGGCTTCCTAATATCTCTTCTGAATGGTCTTGGCCCGAATTCACAGACTATGCCCCTAGTTCTAAAATCCCAAAGCACGGAAAATAGTTGATCTTTATCTACCCTGTCTTTTGCTGATTGTATCAAACAGATGCCCCCTTAACCTTCTAAGTTCAGTGAAATTTTCACAATAACAAAAGAAGAATAGAGATGAGGAAGCCCATTTTAGTTAATTCAGTCAGAAGGATATTTTCCCTCCTTTGCCATCATAATAATTCATCATGATGCCCAACTTACCTGACTTCTCAATGATTCCTTACCTCTACTTCTCAGCCTCTTCAGAAGTTTATTCCATTTATCGATCATACCTTACATGAAGAATGATGAATTTGCATCATTCAAGCGTCTGTTTGTAGTATGTTCTGGATTTGTCTTTTAAAATCTTTTAATGTTGGTTTGTTTCCTCTAGCCTAATGGACATTTATAATTCCATAAAACAATTTTATTAAAATTTGTTTATAGGTTCCCACAAAACTTTGGTTTTGTTTTGTTGTTACATGCTCTTTCAGTCTCTGATTATCTAAGACATCATTTATGAAACTCCATATCTCAGTACAAAGGTATAATGTTGCAGTTTTCCTTCTATGTAGAAGTATTAAATCATTCCTTGGCACAATGTATCACAACTTCCTTTCCATACACACAAAAAAAATCTTCGAGCTGTTCTCAGCACATAGCATATTGCAGGTTTGTAGCGAACCACAGCTAAGAGGAAGGCAAGGCAAAGACAGTGAAAATAAAGTGTTATAATTTAATATCATGTTCAATAGTCCCACTGGTATCCCATGACTATGAGTGAAATACACCTGTTTCCTTATTTATGATGCGATCTAAAGACTTGCCACATGTTCAAAATCTCTGTTTCTCATGATGCCCCATGATACTTTATTTCATTTTTCTCCTCAATAACCAAAGGGAAAGTTACTTTGCTTTCAGCATTGTTTCTATGGTGATATTAGAAAAGTTCGCCCACTTGCATATACCCCTGCATCTCAAAGTGAGGGAAAATTATTTAACAGTAATCTTCCACCAGATAATCTGAGTAACCAGCTGTCTTTCCAATCCTGTACTCATACCTCCCAGTTCAGAGATGCCACAGACACCATTATGAGTCTCCTCTCAGTTGGCAACAGAGTAGAGTGATATTCAGGGCAATATGTGTCCCAACTTGGTGGCATTGAACCATTGTAAATGCGGTTATTTCACCATGATACTGCAGTACTAAGATGGTGAGTTTGTAACTGAAACATGCTCCTATGCATGTATGTCTTGATTAGCAACAAACTGTCATGGACTGGAAATAGATTTCAGCTTGGCATTACTATCAGAAAGAAAAGTAGCAATCAAAACAGCACAATAACTAGAATTGAGGGTAAGAGAAGAAAGAAGGTTGAAAGCAATGCTCCAGCTAACCAATAGCAAGCCTAAACTTATAGCAGGGGTGGAGACTTGCCTCAGACCACCCTCACCTTGCTATCCAAGCAGCCGGACAGCAAGCTTCTGTCTTTGATTTGAAGGCAAAAGAGCCAAACAAGAGAAGAGCTGGAAATAAACAAACAGATTATAGCAGCTTTAAAATGACATTTGATATAAAAATAATGAATTTATAGGCATCTTTAAATCATATTGATTGAAACCAAAAGATACAAACTAAAACGTAGATTATTGGTTTCGACTGTGTGCACTTTGTCACAATCTAAATGTAGGCTTGCTGTCTTCTGGCTGCTGCAGATGAGCTTTATTAGCAAACCATCCTTGAGGTATTCATTTCAATATCATTGAATTGCTGCATGGTTGCAGCACAGAAAGAAGCTATTTCACTCCATTTAGAGCACTGTCTTTTTTTGCTCCAGATTATTTTCCAATTTTCTTTAGAAGGCAGTACATTGCAGGATTGGCTGCATTACTCTCTGCTATGAGGACCAGTCCGTCGCGTACATCCACTGACTGCTATTGCACCTTTCTGTGCATCTAGACATTGTCCATCATCGCTGAGACACAGGCTTCTCTCCTGCCAGGAGGTTCAGCAGGTTTCTGATATCCAGCAGTCGTCTGAGTGCCACTGGGCTGCAATGTTACTGTATCGCCCATCTGTGAAGTTGTCAGTGTGTGGAACTCACTAGTGTATGATCCCTCACTGTGCACACATATGGACCGAGATGTCATTGACCTTGCTGCTGGGTGTTCTGGGGAAAAGTAACAACCAACAATCTCATTCACTAGAGTTTGCAAGCTTCTCCTCCATGAGAGACAGGCTTCGGAGGATGGGTACAACTCTAAGATGCAAGAGATAGGAGGCATTGAGGCCACTGGTCAGTGATGTTTGATGTATTGCAATGGCTGCCTGATTAACGTGAGTGTTGCAGTAGAAGGTCGAGTGGGAGTTACTGTGCAGTCAGGACTTGGATGTCTCTGCGTCCCTCCAGGAACAGTCCCCTGCTTTCTCCTGCAAGGATCCTGTGCTCATATGAGGTGAGGATACAGATATTGGGCACCACTCAATTTTCCAACATTTCTCTTCCCTTTTATGGGCTGTGTTCTTCTGTAAAGACATAAGGAGGCTGAATGAGTAAACCACAAGTGATGGCATAGCTGTTAGCTACAGTGCGTGTTGGGGCAAATGTGTTAAATGTGTCTCAAGGGAGTAAGGAAGCAGTACAAAGGACATTAAGGGTTAGTGGTATGAGAAGTTGGGGGTAATGAAAGCTAGTGAGTGACAGTATTTCATGCAACAGAGGGGCATTCAAAGTGTAAGCATTGGTAAGAGGTGGTCGTAATGGCGCAGATAGCAAAGAGCAGAGTAATGCACTTACCTCAACAGACCAGAGAAGGTCATTCATGCGTGGCTGTCCATTCCTCCTCACCCTAGAGAAGGCACTGATCTCCAACTACTCTGGCATGAGATGGTGATGCGGCATCCTCTGCTTGTCCTCTGGGCGCAGGTCTCCTCTCCTCCCAATCACCCTGTCCACAAGGACTTCCAGGTCCCTCTCCGAGATGCATGGTGCCAGTCTCCCACTTTGACATCCCTCCTGACTCCTTCTGTGACTGAGCAGGGCAGCTTCCAAGAGCCAATGCTCCAACAGGTGTACAGTGGATATTGGGACTTGGTGTGCCTGCAAGGGTGCTAGTCTTAGGAAGGATCTCCACCGAGTGGCAAGTTGCTCTGGGCACAGTGAATGGTAAGACCGGGCAGTAAATGGTGAGATACTCACCGTGAGGGCAGAAACACCAGTTAGTGCAGAGGGTTTGGTAAGGTACAGCAAGAAAACCTGATCAGTTTCATGGTGAGAATCATGCCACCAAAAGTGACATGACTTACAATTTGCCAAAGGAACACTGAAGTTCAGCCTCTTGAATCAAACATTTTAGTGATGAGGCAGATTAGTGACAGAGAAGGAAAGGACTGAAAACAAATCCTGCAGCATCACTGCTTTTTGGAAAGTCCTGCCCCATGTGCTCAGTGATCGGCAGGTCAAGAAGCAGTTCCATTCACCCACTTGAAGACCATCCCATGACTCTAAGTGGATGTCATTCTCAAATCAAGCTGACCACAATGACAATGCTTTTTGTTCGTTATACATCTTTATAATGCCTGTATGCTTTATCAATCACTATCTCAACTTGCATGCTACATTAAATGATATCCTACTAAACCTTTTCCAAGGCAAAGTTACAGAATCAGAGTGACAAATATTTGGTTATCTTAGTAATACACTGCAATGCTGTGTTTGATGAATTAAGAAGTTAATTCCTCATTTCAGTAAGGCTATCTTAATGTTGTACATAAGTGTACATCACTGCTACAGTTCTGCTCACAAGAAAGAACCTTCACTTGTCCTTGAAAATCACCAATGCAAAATGCCTCGTACCAACCCAGACCTAGTCAGCCAAATATTCCACTTCCCATGTATGTGGAAGGAGAGACATTGGAAACAGTTGAGCACTTCCCATACTTTGCAAACATCACTGTCAAAATGCCAGCATTCATGAGGACAATGCTTTTGTTCTTATCTGTGTTTCCCAGGTTTTATCCCTTGTCTGGGTTCAGTTGGCAGATTTCAGCTAAGACATTAACAGGGCCACAACAGTTATCCATTTCCATTAGATGGTTAGAAATGGAGATGGAGAAAATTAGCCATGGATTCGACTCTAAATTGGTGTAATGTGATTTGCTGGAAAGTAAATGTTTGCAGATAACAGAAGAGGGAATGATTGGGCTTGGAAAATATAGCCATCATGAAAATAAATAAATAATGCATTCCGTTTCACAGACTCTCAGAAAATTCAATAAGTAAATATTTCTGTTGCGGATTTCATTGATTTATTGAGTTTTGTAGATTTTTTGTGCGCATGTTGCCTACTTGCTCCCTTTCAAACATGTGTGAATTAATTTGGGAATATAGAATTCCATGTAGACAACTGATCACGAGCCAGGAAGTAAATAATTCTATTCCATTACAAGTTGTACAGTTTGGTGAATACACTTATTCATTGAGCCTAGATCTAATTCAGCTGCCATAATGTGGCAGCTTTTCTGTGCCTTTTTTGTCCCAAGTTCCTGTTCCTCCTCTTAGTTTCTTTCCCACTCATTTCAAGAATTGTTTTGCTGTTTATTTACTTTGTTTTGCTTTCTGCAAGGCCCATGCTGTTCCTCGTCACATTCTAATCTCTATTTTCCAGTGACTATTGCTATCTTCACATATTCCATTCCTATTTTTATTATTTTTTAGAATCCATTTCTTTTTCAGCTTTGCTTCCATGTACTTTTAATACCTACTATATGTTGAATCATTGTTAATCTTAATTTTTTTTTCAGTCTCCCTTTCCTATTGACTTCTCTGTTACTTTCAGGACCCACATCATCTCCAGCAGAAAGTCCACAAAAGTCATATAGACAATACAGCACAGAAGCAGGCCATTCAGCCCATGGAATACATGCCAATTCAGTAGAGCATCTGATCAAGCCCATGAGTAAACTCATTAACTTTTAAATCCTTATCCTCATTTTCTAATCCCTTCAAACCTTGTCCCTGCCATTTCAAAAACCCAACACGATAACAGTGTGATATTTCTTGCATTACTGCTCCTTTAGCTCCTTCATTTGCTGCAGAGTGAATCGTTATCCAGAGTTTCATTTCTAGTGCCCACATTTTATTCTCATTAGAGAGCTGAGAGCTGAAGACGTTTCTCGCTTGAACATCATGAATCATGTTTAAGACAGGCAGACAATCTTCCTGAGCAGTCACTAATAGAAGCTCAAAGGCCAGTTTTGTGATCTGGTTGATTTTTTGCCATTTCCATGTTAGAACATAGAACATTACAGCGCAGTACAGGCCGTTTGGCCCTCGATGTTGCGCCGACCTGTGAAACCA
>JAHRHZ010000040.1:994315-1017059 GCA_024137785.1 Ginglymostoma cirratum
GCTTGGCCTGCTGTGTTCATCCAGCTCCACACTTTGTTATCTGAATTTGAACAAGTAGTTTGTTTCTTGGTTGTAAAATGAAAACAAAGAAGTTCAATACGTCTGATGCTTGGGTTGACCTTGTTCTTTCTGGTGTTGGCACATGCTGTTGCTACATCTCAACAAATTTATACATCTCATGTTTTTAATCCATGGCCACTTATTCCATTTGATTGAATGTAGTGAAATTGTGACTCTAGAGCTGATGATACTGATAGCATACAATTAGATTTCATTCAAGCCTCTGGTTTGATTTGATTCATTATTATCATATGTACCAAGATACAGTGAAAAGTATTGTTCTGCGTGTTAACCAGATAATTCATACCTTATGTAAGTACATCAGGCTACTAGAACAGGATGCAGAATATAGTGTGACACCAGCAGAGAAGTTGCAGAGAAAGATCAACTCTAATACACGAGAGGTGCGTTCATAAGTTTGGTAACAGTGGGGAAGAAGCTGTTCTTAAATCTTTGGTATATGTCTTCAAACTTCTGTATCTTCTGCCCAATGGAGGAGGGTGGATGAGAGTTTTACTGGGGTAGGAAGGGTCATTGATTATGTTGGCTCCTTTCCCGAGGCAGCTGAAACTGTAGACGGAGCCAATGGAAGCAAGGGTAGTTTGCGTGATGGAATGGGCTGTGTTGTAATTTCTGTAATTTCTTGCCATCTTGGGCAGAGTAGTTGCCATGCTCTTCATGCACTTCATATAGGATTCTTATTATGGTGTGTCTATTAAAATTGGTAAGAGTGATTGTGGATATGCCAAATTTCTTAGTGTTCTGAGGAATTAGAGGCGTTGGGTGCTTTCTTGACTGTAGCGTCAAAGTGAATGGACCAGGATAGATTGTTGGTGATATTTTCTCCTAGGAACTTGAAGATCTTGACCACCTCCACCTCGGCACCATTGATACAGACAGGGGCATGTCGCCCACTCTCCTTCCTGAACTCAATGACAAGCTCCTTCATTTTGCTGGCATTAAGGGAGAGATTGTTGTTTTTACACCATGCCACTAAGCTCTCTATCTTGTTTCTGTACTCTGTCTCATCGTTGTTTGACATCCGACACACTACAGTGCTGTCATCAGGAAACTTGTAAATGGAGTTAGAGCTGAATTTAGCCACACAGTTGTAAGTGTATAAGAAGTATATTAATGGGCTGAGAACGCAGTCTTGTGGGGCACCAGTGTTGAGAATTATTGTGGAGGAGGTGTTGTCACCTATCCTTACTGATTGTGGTCTGCGGGTCAGGAAGTCAAGGATCCAGTTGCAGACGGGGAACAGAGTCCTCAGTCTTGGGGTTTAGAGATGAGTTTTGTTGGAATTATGGTGTTGAAGGTGGAGCTAAAATCAATAAATAAATAGGAGTAGATGTCCTTGTTATCTGAATATTCCAGGGATGAGTGTAGGGCCAGGGAGATGGCATCTGCTCTGTACTTATTGTGACAGTAGGCAAATTCTAGCAGATCAAGGCATTCTGGGAGGCTGGAGCTGACGTGTGCCGTTACTAACCCTTTGAAGCATTTTATAATAATGGATGTAAGAGCCACTGAGTGGTAATCATTAAGGTATTCATCAGCCTCCATCTCAGACATATCTTTTGTTGGTAAAGAAAACTAAGAAAAATATGTATCATTATAAAACTTATTGGGGTTAAGCATGATAGATAAGGGGAAACTCGTGAATGTGATATATTTGGACTTTCTGACGCTTTTGACAAGATCCCATACAATAGGTTAGTCAATGAAATTGGAACCATAAGATCGGGGAAATAAACTGGCATGGATTGAGAACTGGTTAACAAATCGAATACCAGAATGGAATAAATGGGTCATTTATAGGTTGGCAGGTTGTGACTGGTGGGACACTGGGATCAGTGCTTGGGACCCAACTATTCACAATTTGTTTGATGATTTGGATACAGGGATTAAATATGATATTTTTAAGTTGCAAATGACTCAAAACTAAGTGGAACTGTGAGTTGTCAGGAGGATGCAACGATGTCCAAAGGAATTTGGAAAGGCTAAATGATGGGCAAACATTTAGTGGATGGAACACAACACAGAGAAATGTGATACTGTCTACTTTGGCAGGAACAAAAGAAACAAAATATTTTTTAAATTATGAGAGCCTGGAAATGTTGGTGTCCTTGTTCATGAGTCACTGAATGATAACATACAGATACAATAAGCAATTCAGAATGCAAATGGAACGTTGTCATTTATTACAAGATGATTTAAGTACAAGATTAAAAATGTGTTACTGCAATTATATCAAGCCTTAGTGAGATCATAATTTTGTGCAGATTTGGTCTCCTTACCAAAGGAATGATATAGTTGCCATCGAGGGAGTCCAATGAAGATTCATTAATATAATTCCTGGAAAAGAGGGATTGTCCGATGAGGATAGGTTAACTATACTGGGCTTATTATTTGCTTTTCCACCTATGCTTGTCCTGTTCCTGTGTGCTGTGATGGCCCAGGCACCAGCTAGCATGCCCGCTTATCCTTAGGCCAGCTAGAAGTTGTAAGTAACCAAATAGTGTCCATTTAAGCCCCTCAGTCACCACCAATGTTAAGAAGCAGTGGACAGTGGCAGAGGTGTGTTTATAAAGGTGGCATTTTATTGAGCATGTCTTTTGAAAAGATGAGCAGGAAGAGGAGGTGGGTGCCCCTATTGGGGGTGCCCTCTGGACAAAATATTGCCAATTTGCCCCTCTCAGGAGTCTTCTTTTTTAACCTGGGGACTGCTACTAGCAGTTTCAGCAGAGCTACCTGTATTAAAATTCTGAGGGGCTCTTCTGGCACAATGGTAGTGTCCCTACTATGAGGCAGGAGGCTAGGTTCAAGTTTTACCTTCTCCGAACTGGTTCATTAGAAAATACTTACAAAGTTCACTTTTCTTTTGTATCTGGCCTGCCTTGTCTTGATATTTTATTGCTTTTTCTCTCAATTATCTTGTCTCTAAGTGTCTAATCATTCCATTGTGCTGCATAATTTTTGCACATGTACATTAAGTCTAATGTAACATCAGCTCTGGTGGTTTGATTCACATGTTGTGACAAGAAGCAGTTTCTAATTACATCAACGAATTTGCTGCCACTCTCTTCCTTCCCTTGAGGTAGCCCTGGTTCTGTCCACTTAATTGCTGAGTAATTGAAATCGCCTCTGATTACAACTTTGTGATTCCTGGCAGCCTCTTCTATTTGCCTAAACAATTCCATCCCGGTCTTACCACTTTGATTCACTGAACTGTGTCAATTGGTGCTGAGTTTTTTGTTCAAATCCATCAAAATTGATTCTTAAAACTGTCCATAATAATAAGTTAATACGTTTGTCATGAAATATCTTATCTGTGTCCAATAATATTTGGCTATCCTTTCTTGCCACAAGCTTATTTATTGTGAATATTCTCTGCATCCTGAATAGCCCCTTTGTTCAGTCTATCAGTTCCAAGGATATGAGATCAGGCATGATCTGTTTGGATGGGGCTGAAGGCCAGATGGGTTGAATGGCCTTTTCCTGTTTACGTTTTCTATCCTTCTTTCTCCTGTGTTCAGCTGTTTGAATGCCAGCTGAGTCTTTCCCTTCATGTGTTTTCGTGCATCTTGTTGTTCTTCATGGTCTTCTTACATATTCTATAGGAGTAAGTCTATTTGCGAGACCCTTTTTCACAGAAATGTTATTGTTGGTTCCTATAACAATAAAAAAATGACTAAAAGTCATTATGGTAGTGGATTGGAAAGTTCAGACTGCTGCATTTCACTCAGATTTTCCGGATGTTTTAAAAAAACTGAAATAAAAAAAATCTGTTTCTAGTAAAAATGATTGTAAAGCTGCTGAAATAGCCCAAGTGGCTTTGTAATGCCTCAAGAGGGAAGGACACTTGCCTTTTTGGCAATGTGATTGAATCTATAAAAAACTCAGCTATGTCAAACTGCTTAGGAACTCTAGGTTGACAATATCTCAATTATTTCAGTCATGTTTAGATCGCAAGAATTTTTTTTTAATTCATTCTTGGGATGTTTGTGTGTGTCACTGGCTGCGTCAGCATTTATTGTCCATCCATAAAGGCTCTTGAAGCAAATATCTTTGCCAGGCCATTTGAGGACAGTTAAATGTGAATGACATTGCTGTGGGTCTGGAGTCACATAAATGCCAGACCAGATAAGGAGGCGAGTTTCCTGCCCTAAAGAACATTGTTGAATCAGGGCTTTTATGACAACTGGCAATGGTTACATGATCACCATAAGGCAACCTTTTATTCCAGATTTTTATTGAAATCAAATTTCACTATCTGCCATGGTGGGATTAGAACATAAGAACTAGGAACAGGAGTAGGCAATTCAGCCCCTCATACCTCTTCCACTATTTGATATGATCATTGCTGCTCATATCTCAGCCTCAACTCCACTTTCCTGCCCGCTCCCGATATCTCTTTAACCCGTTGCTAATTAAAAATGTGTCTATCTCTTCCTTAAATTTACTCAGTGTCCTGGCACCCGCCACAGTCTAGGGTAGTGAATTCCACAATTTCATGACCTTTGAGAGAAGTTATTTTCCCTCATCTCTGTTTTAAATCTGCTACCCTTGATCCAAAAATTATGACCTTTCTTCCTCGATTATCCGACATGGGGAAACATTCTTTCTATGTCTACTTTGTCAATGCCCGGTTAGCATCTTGTACACCTCAATTGGATCTCCTCTCATTCTTCTAAACTCCAGACAGTATTGGCAAAAACTGCTCCGTCTCTCTTCATAAGACAAACCCTTCATTGCTGGAATCAGTCTAGTAAACCTCCCCTGAATTGTTTCAGACACAACCACCTCACATCAAGTAAGGGGACCAAAATATTCCGGGTGCAGTCTCTCTAGTGCCTTGTACAGTCGCAACAACACTTCCCTACTTTTATACACCATTCCTTTCGCAATATACAACAAAATTCCATTTGCCTTCCTTACTACTCACTGTACCTGCATGTCAGTTTTCTAGAATTCATGCACAAGGACATACACATTCCTCTGCACTGAAGTTTCTCTCCACTTAGATAATAAGTTGTCTTTCCATTCTTCTGACTAAAATGGATAACTTCACATTTATCCACATTAGACTCCATCTGCCAAATTTTGGTCCAGTAACATAACCTCTTGAGAGCCATTTGTAAGCTTTTTTTTTTCTTCATTGCAACTTACTTTCCCATGTATTTTAGTTTCATCAATAAGTTTGGCTATCATAATTTCTGTCCAAGTCATTAATATGGATTATAAATAGCTGACGCCTGAGGACTGAACCCTGTGACACTCCACTTTTGCCAACCAGAAAAGGACCCATTTATCCCAACTTTCTGCTTTCTGTTGGTTAGCCAATCTTGTATTCATGCTAATAAATTACCACTAACCCCATATGATCTCTCCCTGCGTACTAACCTTTCTTTGCAGTACCTTATCAAATACCTTCTGGAACTCGAGATCTACTACATCTACAGGATTGTCATTATCTATTTTGCTTGTTATATCTTCAAAGAATTCTAGAAGGTTAATAAAGTATGATTTACCCTTCATAAAACCATGCTGACTCTGATGGATTGTATTTTGACATCTCACGTATCCTGTTATTGCTTCTTTAATAATGGATTTTAACAATTTCCAAATGACATATGGACATATTCCAATAACTTGGTCTGTAGTTTCCTACTTCCTGTCTCCCTCCTTTTTTGAAGCATGTCCTCAGAACAGTAGACTGCAACAGAAATCTAGATTATTATGCCAGAAAGAAATTAAAACTTGAAAATATTTTCTTTGAAGACTGATTTATTCTAGATTTTCTACAGGTATCCTTGAGCTACTTCTAATCTGTGAAACAAGCTTGTCAGTATAATGTGGGAAAGCCCTTCAGAAAGCTCAATGTCTCACTTTGATACTGTTTAAGAAACATTGCGAACCTTTTTTTTTGCATTTACGAAATTGGGGCCTCATATCCCATAAAATATTTGGGGAAGGGGGTAGAATAATTTACATGGAGCAATTTCAAAGTGTATTCATAGTTTCAAGGTATCAAGCTACTCCTTAATTAATAGGCCCTTAACCATCACCTGTAATCAGCCTTTGTTTCGGACAATTGGCCAGAAACTGAAAGGGCTAACAATGTAAACACTATGGGCAGAATCTTATCAGGGTCTGAACAATGTGAGCTATGGATAGATAAGTGGTAAAATAGGGCCACATGTTCAACAAGGCCCATCTCGATACATCTTGTATGTTTTCCAAAATTGGCCTGACAAGATTTTTCCTAGAAATTGGCAAGTAACCAATTAACACTTGTTATTGCTTCAACACCTTGTTAACAGTCCACCCCACCAGTTTGTCATCTTACCAAACTCACCTTATAAACCAGGTGTTGGGAAGATGCAACATGGAAACCAGAGCAGTTTATTCACAAGTTCAACTCACTGGTTGCTCCGAAGACTTCCATGTCACATCTACGACTTTGGCATCTGGCTTGTGCCAGCCCATTGTGAACCCTCATGTCACATCTCTAATCCACTTACAGGACATTTCTGCACATTAATGTTGCATCTTGGCTGCACTGGTAAATATCATTGTACAGTTGCTGCAAGGACTCTCTGCATTCAAGGGCGTGCACTTAGTTCATGGACTAGACCAGGCTGTGTTTCTGGGCTCTTCACTCATTGTCATAGTATTCACTCACTCTGAGCCCACCTGGATGCTCGCAGCATCCTTGTCTTGCTTTTTTGATCATTGCCTCCTCATCCAGAAATACCAGCCTGATATTACTACTGCCTTGCCATATCATTTACCACAGCCAAAAAGACAGGAAACTTGCCACAGTTATCAACAGGCCTTAGCCTTCACTCAGGGTATCCTGGCACAGTGGGTCGAAGATAATCACCATTACCAGTCCAACACTGGTCAGAGCAGTCAGATCCAGGATCCTCTGCTGATAAGTGGTTTAGAGTAATGTTGCCTGTAAGCTGCATGGCTGTGTGTGAGAACAGCTGCTCCAAGGTTTCACAAACCCATTTCTTGGAGCTCTGCGCAGTGGGAAAGAGTATTCAAAGGGAACGTTGGTGATAGGGTTAATGCTGGGCAGCACACCGCCTGTCTTGACTCTCTCTGCCTTACTTTGCTCCGGAATGAGAAACAGGGAGTTATCACTGAAGAGCAAAGTGGGTGGCACAACAATTGCTGTTTGCTGCGGGTGGGGATGTTTCCCAAGCAAATGAGCAGTCTGCGCAGAGGGCATACGAGGTCAGTGGTATTGCGGGTTGGGATGAGTGACGGTGAGTGGGAAGATGCTGCAGGCAATTGTACGAGTGATAGAGCATGCGTTTTGGTGGGAGGTGGGTCCAGTAGTAGCGATAGAAGGAGTACAAGATATCGGAGAGAAGATGGTGGCGCTTACACTGGCAGTGTGGAGAAGTACATTGACTTTCTTTCTACCATGTTGAGTATTCCTCCAGATGACTGCAACTCCTGTAACCTGAGTAGCAACCTTGGACCAGACTGACAATGATCTCATGTCAGGAACAAATGAAATAAAGCACACACCATAGCTAAGCAATGATAAATTGCTGCTTGGTAGCATTGTGTTGGAATTCATGTGTGTCAAGGTGAACAGTGTTACAAACAAGGTTGACAAGTTATAGCTGCAAATTGCCTGTTATAGTATAGAGTCCCGGGCTAAGTAGGGCTACTTCGCCTTCAGGAAGGAGAGAGGAGATAAAGAACAGTTAGATAATATCATTATGTAGGAGGATGGTAATACTACGGGGTTCAAAGAGTGACTATTATCCCTCTGTTCAATTGTAGAGTGGAAGCTTCAAAGAATTAACCTATTTGGTTAGAGTTAAGAAACAGAAAATAAGGTTTTTAAATCAAGACCCAGAAGAGTGAAGAATTCCTAACATGTGTACTGGAAAGTTTCCTTAATCAGTAACTTACTCGCCTAATGAGCTATAAATCGCCAAAATCAGCTGTAATAAAATAGCAATGCACCACACGTGCTAGAAATCTGAAATGAAAACAGAGAGTGCATGATTATTTTACTGAGTGGGTATGTTACATTTGTCTGCACAGGAGAAGCGATGAATTTAACATTGTTGTAATGGAGGCGGGAGAAGAAATATTGGATAAGAAAGGAAGTCCTAAATAAGTTGGCATCCATCAAAGCTATCAAACCTCCTAGATTTGTTAGGATTTAATTGGGATGTGTCCCTAGGTTCTGAGGGAAGAAAGTCTGACTACAATTTTTCAATCCTCCTTGGTTATAGGAGACGGTTTCAAAGAATGTCTGTTCAAAACAACAAGAAGGGTGAATCTGATAACTGTAGGCTGATTATCCTCACATTCTTTGTGAAGAAAATCACTCAAGAACATTGTCAACTCTCAACTGAAGAAATCTGAGATAATAAGACAGAGCCCACACGCATTTGTGAAAGGAAAATCTTGCCTGATTTACCTGATTGAGTTCTTTTATGATGGGGCAGGGTGAGGTGATGAAAGTTGTGCAGTAAATGTCTATGTGGACAATCAAAAGATATTTGATGATGTACCACATGACAGCCTTATTTGTAAAAGAGAAGCATGTGCATGTATAAAGGGACAGTATTAACCTGAGTACAAAAGTGGCCAAGGGATAGGAAGCAGAAAGTCACTGTGAATGAATGATTTTTTTTTCTGATAGATCTACACATGGTCCCCCAGAGTTATCATGACGGTAATTTATTTTCTTGTGTATAAATGAGGTGGTCTTGGGCAGAATTTTAAAGCTTCTTGATGATTTATCAATGTAGTAAATACTGAACAAGACTGGAGAAAACTTCAGGAGGATATAGACAGAGTGATTAAATTGGCAGTTATTTGACAGTTGCAATTTAATGCAATAAGTGTTATATATGATGATCTTTGAGAGAGGCAGCACAACTGTAATGGCACTTTTTGAGGGAGGATGCAGATGGACACTTACAAATCCTTGAAGATAGCAGGCAATTTGATAAAACAGCTTAGAAAGCATATAGGATACATATCTGTGTAAATAGGAGCATTGAATAAAAATAAAATGAAATCACATCAAATATCTACAAATGTCTAGTTAGATTTCATTTGGTGTATTGTGTGCATCTCTGGACACCATACTTAAGGAAGGATGTCAATGTCCTGCGCAGTGTACCTGGATGATAACTGGGATGGGCACTGTTGGTCGTGTGGCAAGAGGGAATTAGATCAAACAAGTAAGGAGAAACTGATTCCTCTGGCAGGTAAAACAGAAGAAAAAGACAAATTAATTTTTCAAAGTAACTCAAAGTGAATTGTTCAGTTCTAGAAAGCAGTGGCCTGTAAGTGTGCGGGCATCAGATCCCACGGGAACTTTCAAAGGATTATTGCACACATTGCATTAAGATAATCAACACAGTTATAGAAACATAGTTGGGGGGTGAGGCTAATTGCATAGGTCTATAAATGGGCTGGCACAGATGTGAAGGGCCAAATACCCTCCTTCTGTTCTCTGCAATTTTATACTTCAAACTAAGAGATGGAAATGAGGTGTGGATATGTTCTACTGATACTTTCATGACTGGACTAGAAGCCTAAACTCTGGCAATAGATCAATACACTGTTTCAGAGGACAACGTCCTCAATCAGAATTATGTCACACAGTCACTTTGTTTAAACATGGTCCTCTTCTAGGCTAGAAACCTGTATTTTAGCCAGAATGGAAGACTGCCTTATGTGAAAGTTAATAGGCATCTTGGTTCCATGTTGTATTTGCTCGAAACAATTGTTACAAATCTTCTCCGCAATAAAATTTTCTCAAACCATGGATAAAAGAAATTATATAAATATGTTGAAAATATACCTCACGTTTAACTCAAAACATTGCTGAAAACTGTAAATAAATTTATCACTTTTATGTCATGATGAATGTTACAAAAGAGAAAAGTTCCATGTTCCAAGTTTGCTGTCTTGTTGATTCAGCTGATTTCTTTGCCAGAGGTGGTGATATTTGCACATTAGCACTGGTTCAAAGTGAAAATAATATCAGTGAGTTCCCGTTGATTATCACCAGACAGTAATTCTGTGAGGGTTCCTTGATATAAAATGTTGCCACTGTGACGGCTATATGATAGAATTGGAAATACGTCCATAATACAATTTTCTTACATTGACTATATCAAGTCCTACCTTACCACCACCTCCACTGTTGCTCAATTAGTAGAATTACTTATCCAACCTCTAGTATGATGAGCAAAACTTTCTTCCAATTAAATTTATAAGAGTGAAGCCATTATTTTCAGTGCCTGCTTCATACTCTCCCTTAGCTACCAACTCAGTCACCTTCCCAGGCATCTGTGTGAAACTAAACCAGATTGATCAACTATGGTGTTCCATTTGACCCTGAGTTGAGATTCTGACCACATAGCTGTGCCATTACTGAGTCTACTATTTTTCACTTCTGTGGCATTGGCTGATTTCTCCACTGCCTCAGGTTATCTGCTTGCAAAATGCTCATTAATTTATTTTGCACAATGTCTAGATTTGGCTATTCCAATGTCCTGATCATTGTTTTCAACATTCTGCCAATCATAGAGGCCATATGGAAGAGAATGTTTGGGACATCTTAGAAAATATAAAGGTGGATAAATCTCCAGGAGCTGATCTAATATAACCCAGAATGTTGTGGGAACTAAGGGAGGAAATTATGAGACCCCTTCCAGAAACATTTGCATCATTTATAAATACGGGTGAGGTGCCTGATGACTGGAGGGTGGCTAATGTATTTTTGTTTAAGAAACATTGTAAGGAGAAATTGGGATCTATAGACTTGAGTCTGACTTTAGTTGTAGGTAAATTGTTGGAGATGATTATAAAAGAAACGATTTATGGACATTTAGAGAGGCAAAAATTGATTAGGGATAGTCAGCATGGTTTTTTGCGAGGAAAATTGTGTTTCACAAACTTGATTGAGTTTTTTGAGCAAGTTACCAAAAAGGTTGATGATGGCAGAGCAGTAGGCATTGTTTATTTGGCTTTCAGTAAAGCCTGTGACAAGGTTCCACATGGTAGACTATTTAGTAAAATTAGGTCACATTGGATTCAGGATGAGCTTGCCAATTGGATAAAAGTGGATGCTGTAAATCAGGAGCAAAAACAAAGTTGCTGGAAAAGCTCAGCAGGTCTGGCAGCATCTGTGAAGAAAAAAATCAGGGTTAACATTTTGGGTTCTGAGGAAGGGTCATCGGACCTGAAACACTTACTCTGATTTTTTTATCCACAAATGCTGCTAGACCTGCTGAGCTTTTCCAGCAATTTTGTTTGAATTGCCAATTGGATACATGATTGGTTTAATGGCAGGAGACAGAATAATGGTGGAGGGTTGATTTTTCGGACTGGAGGCCTGTTACCAACAGTGTTCCACAGGGATCGGTTCTGGGTCCTCTTTTCTTTGTCATTTATATAAATGGATTTGAATGATAATATAGAAGACATGGTTAGTAAGTTTGTGGATGACACCAAAGCTGGTGGCATTGTAGACAGTGAAGAAGGTTTTCAAAGATTATAAAGGGATCTTGATCAAATGTATCAATGGGTTGAAAAATGGCAGATGGGGTTCAATCTGGATAAATGTGATGTATTGCATTTTGGTACAACAAACAAAGGTAGGGCTTACACAATTAATGGTAGGGACATGGACAGTATTGTAGAACGGAGAGACCTAGGGGTGCAGGTACATAATTCTTTAAATTTTGTATCACAAATAGACAGGATGGTTAAAAAGGCATTTGGCACGCTTGCTTTCATTCCTCAGTCGTTTGAGTATAGGAGCTGAGATGTTAGGTTGAGGTAGTACCTGACAATGATGAAGCTTCTCCTGGAATACTGTGTCCAGTTATAGGAAGGATATTATCAATCTGGAGAGGGTTCAGAAGACATTTACCAGGATGTTGCTGGGTATGGAGGGTTTGAGTTACAAGGAAAGGCTGAATAGGCTGGGATATTTTTCATTGGAGCATAGGAGATTGACAGGTGACTTGATGGGAGCTTATAAAGTAATGAGGGGTATAGATGGAGTTGACGGTAGTTGTCTTTTTCCTAGGATGGGAAATTTCAAGATTAGGGGGCACATTTTCAAGGTGAGAGGAAAGAGATTTAAAAAAAGACATGAGGCAAATGTTTTACACAGCGGGTGATTCGCATGTGGAATGAACTTCCTGATGAAGTGGAGAATGCAGGTACAATTACAACATTTAAAAGACATTTAGATGGATATATGTATAGGAGAAGTTGGGAGGGTTATGGGCCAGGAGCAGGCAGGTGAGGCTAGTTTAGTTTGGGATTGTGTTCGGCATGGACTAGTTGAACTGAAGGGTCTGTTTCTGTGCTGTGTGACTCTGACTCTGTGACTCTAAAAATCTGCTGACAATGTCCTAATTTGCACCAAGTGCCTTTCACTTCCTATCTGTGTTCACTGAACTACACCGTCTTTATGAAAAGCAATGTCTTGATTTTAAAACACTAATCCTTATTTGCAGTCTCTCGATTCTCTGCTCCACATTTCTGTAAATTCTCCAGCCCTATTGGGCTTCACGATATCTACGTACCTCTAATTATGACCTAGTGAGTGCCCTGAATTTTAATTGCTCTGCTATAGGAAGGCATTCTTTCATTTGCTTCAACCCTAAGCTCTGGAATTCACTTCCTATTCCTTCTCTATCTCGCTCTGCCTTGATTTTCTCCTTTGAGCTCAGCTTAAACCCTGTCTCTTTGACCAAGCTTTAGATAATCAGACCAATTCTCTTCTTATTTGACTCATTAGCATGTTTTATTTTATAATCTTCCTTTGAAGCACCTTGGGAAATGTTATCAAATATAAACAGTTGTAATTCGTCTGTGGAGTCAGCCCTAGTTCAGTGGGAAAATGTTCCCACAGCATCAGGAGGTTGTGGGTTCAAGTCTAATCCAGAGACTTTGGAATCCAGATTGACACTTGAGTGCAGTATTGAGAGAGTCTGAGGTGTTGCCTTTTGCCATTTTAAACTAATGTGACCACTGCCCTTTCAGGTGGATATAAAAGATCCTGTATTGCTCTGGCCAATAGTTATCCTTCACTTAATATCACTAAAACAGATTACCTAGACATTTATATTCCATTGCTTCTAGTGAGACCTCACAGTGCATAATTGGCTGCTATGTTTTCTATGTTTCAACACCAAATATTCTTGCAAGATTTAGTTTGATCGTTTATATTCAGGCAGCTCACCACAAAAAAAATGCAATAAATGCTGGCCCAACCAGCAACACGCACATCCTGACAATTAATTAAAAATAGTCATGATGAACTGGAAATGGTACCAACTACTCAAACAAACCGAGGTGTATAAATTTCAAGCCGGACAGAACGCCAACGCTTTACCAGAGACGCACTGATGGCGTTACCTAGCAGGATGATGAATCACCTGCAATCAAACACACACCAGCTCGGGGAGCAAGTCTACAACCTCATCCACAACCCGAGCTACAAATCATCTCAGATGCTTTAAACGTTGTCTCATTCACAAATGGATTGAGAACCAGAGGGCACGTTGTAGAGTGTTTTCCAAAGGAACCAACTGTGAAGCGAGAAAAAAAAAACTTTTTCAAAAAAATGAATAGTTAGGATCTGGGATGCATTGCTTAACGGTGTGGTGTAGGCACTGTTAATTGAGGCATTCATGAGGGCATGGGATGATTGTTTCTATTTAAACTAAACATGCAACATTATAGGGAAAGCACGAGAGACTGACACTAAGTTAAAATGCTCAGAGATGATGGCTGAATGGCCTCCACCTGCACTGTATCAATTCTGTGATTCAATCAATATTCTTCAAATTGATTTAATTAGCTGTATCATACTTTGACTGTTCAAAGAGTGTTATTAAATTGAGGGGTTTTTGCGTAATTTTATTATATGAAAGCACAGAAACGGGGAAGGATTTCAGCACGAAAGGAAACCACCCAACTTATTCTGTCCATGGTGACTAGAAAGTGTGAACCAGCTTAAATTATACTTTCCATCTTTAGGATCATTGCCTTACAGTTTTTAATTAGTTCTTTCATAGAATGTAAGCATTTCAGGTAATGTCAACATTTACTGACCATCCCTAATTACCTTTGATAAGTAGTGATGAGCAGCCTTCTTGAACTGACACCAATCCCTATGGTGTGTGTATATTCATATTGGTATTAGGAATGGAGTTTCAAGATTCTGATCCAGTGACAGTGACATCGTTCCAAGTCGGGATTGTTGCCTGTGAAATATTCTGTACAGACACTTTGACCAGTTTATTACTCGTAGAACTGAGTTTACCAGACGGCCTTGCTCTATCAGACAAACAAGGGACTGCCGTTCAAACTTAGTTTTATTAAAACACGCGCAACTTCAAGAAACAACTCTTTCACAGCAAATTCAGTTAACTTTTCTCCAAGATAGGCTACTCACTCTGGTGAGCTTGATTGGGTGCTGGATTCAATTCATTGAGCTCCATTGATTGGTGCTCTCAGGGTCTTCTTGGTACGAATGTGGGTCTCTCATGGAGTCTTTGCTGAAGGATTGGCCATTTTGGAGCCCTTGTGGAATATTCTCTGACTTCAGCCAATACGATCACAGGGCAGAGGTCACAAAGCCCAATAAAGTTAGGCCAGATCATCCGAGATGTACCCATCCCCTTTCCAAGATATAATTCCTCCATGGTGCCAAGGGGTCTGGTTGAAACTGGGCAAAACACAGATATAATGTCTCTCCCTATTGTTAAGGTCGTCAACCTCTGTTCATAATGCAGCACAGTTCTGGGCTGATCCTTGTTTGCTTTCGGCCTCTTGGCATCCTGTCAGACCTTGCTTGCAAAAGCTGTTTAGCCAATTTTATGTTAGGTCTAATTGTTTAGGCCACTTGGCAACAGGATGTTGTGTGGTTCGGAGAGGAAGTTGTAAATTAATCTGCATCTATGTGTCTGCTGTCATTGTCTTTGAGTGGTACAGGTAGTGAGTTTGGAAGGAGCCCTGGTGAGTTTCTACAGTGTCTCTTGCTTCATGTACACACAATTGCTGCCACTGTGTTCCTGTAGTGGAGGAAATGAAATCTTGTGTTGGGGGTTGTGGAGCTGAAGAAACAGACTGCTTTTTCCCAAATCATATTGAGTTTCATGGGTGTTTTTTGAGCTGCACTCATCTAGGCAAGTGGAGAGTACTTCATAATATTCTTGAATTAGATCATGGGCAGGCTTTGGGGATTCAGAAGATGAGTTTCCAGTCTGACATGTTCTTCTAGCAATAGCAGTAAAATGATTTTGATCTGATTTTGTTTTTATTGCCATATGTACCAAAATACAGTGAAAAGCTTTATTTACGAGCGGTACAGGCAGATCACAGCCAGCAAGGGATATAAAGATCAAAAAGACTTAGAGGCGTACGGTTTACCTTATTTGAGGCTAGAGTCCATACAACAGTCTGATAATGGCTGGAAAGAAGCTGTTCCTGAACCTGCTATGCGTGTGTTCAGGCTTCTGTATCTTCTGCCTGAAGAGGTTGGAGGAGATCATTACCAGGGTGCGATGGGTCTTTGATGATGTTGGTCACCTTTCTGTGGTAGTGAGCTGTGTAAGTCGAGTCTATGGATGGTGAGTTGGCTTTTGTGATGGTCTGGGCTGTGCACACCACCTTCTGTAGTTTCTTACAGTCCTGGGCAGAGCAGTTGGCATACCAAGCCGTTATGTACCTGGATAGTATGCTGTGGTGCATCTGTAGAAGCCCTTATGGACATGCCAAATTTCCTGAGCCAGTTGAGGAAGAAGAGGCGTTGTTGTGCCTTCTTGACAGTTGCATCTACGTGGAAAGTCCAGGTCAGTTATTGTCACTCCGAGGAACTTAATGCTGTTCACCCTCTCAATCTCAGTTCCATTGATGTAGATGGGGACATGTTCTCCTCCTTTCTTTCTGGTCGATGATCAGTTCTTTAGTTTTTCTGACGTTGAGAGACAGATTATTTTCATTACACCACATCACCAAGCTCTCTATCTCCCTTCTGTATTTTGACTTATCATTGTTAGATATCTGTCCCACTGCGGTGGTCTCGTCAGCAAACTTATAGATGGCATTCATTTGGAATTTGGAAACACAGTCATAGGTGTACAGGGAGTAGAGTAGGGGGCTGAGGACGAATCCTTGGGGGGGGGGGGGGCTCCAGTGTTGAGCATTGTGAAGAAGGTGCAGTTACCTATCCTCACTGATTGTGGTCTGTGGGTCAGAAAGCTAAGGATCCAGTTGCCGCGCGGGCAGAGCCAAGACCAAGGTCCTGCAGTTTTGAGACCAGTCTGGAGGGGGTAATGGTGTTGAAGGTGAAGGTGTTGTCAACGAGCAGGAGTCTGACATTGGTGTCTTTGTTGTCCAGATGTTCCAGGGATGAGTGCAGGGCTAGGGATATGGCATCTGCTGTGGATCTGTTATGTTAGTAGACAAACTGTAGGGGAAGGAGGCAGGATGGGAGACTGGAAGTTATGTGGGCCATGACCAGCCTCTCGAAGCACTTCACAATTATTGAAGTCTGAGCTATTGGACGGTAGTTATTAAGGCACACTACATGTATTTTCTTGGGTACGGGGATGATGGTGATCTTCTTGAAGCAGGTGGGGACTTTGGCTTGTAAGAGGGAGGGGTTGAAGATGTCAGTGAATACCTCCACCAGTTGGTCCACACAGGATCTGAGTGCTCAGCCGGAGACACCGTCCAGGCCTATTGCTTTCCTCAGGTTGACTCCCAGGGAGACTGATCTGACTTTTGAAGCGGTGACAGAGGGCACAGGTGTCTGGGACTGTCAGGGCAGGGGTTGCCACACTTGGGGTATTCTGCTCAAACTGAGCTTAGAAAGAACGGAGCGTGTCGGGGAGGGATATGTCATTGTCTGCTATCTTACACTGTTTCATTTTGTATCCTGTAATGTCATTTAGGCCTTTCCCTAGGTGGCGGGAGTCTGTTTGTCTAACTTGGCCCAGTCCTGCCTCTTGGTTTTATGGAGGACATATCCAGATTTTCTGTGTTGGTCTGAGTCACCTGACTTGAATGTTGCACATCTGGTCTTCAGTAGGGGTTGGGTTTCCTAGTTCACCCAAGGTTTATGGTTGGGGAACACTTGGATTGACTTCTTTGGTGCAGTCCTCCACGCATTTGTTAATGAGGTCAGTGACGGTGGTGGTGTACTCATCCAGGTTTTCTGCTGAACACGAACACGATCCAGTCTATCAAGTCCAAGCAGCCCTGGAGAAGGTCTTCGGCTGCCTTGGACCAGCACTGTACTTTTATCATGAAGGATTCTTCTGTTCCAGCTTCTACTTGTAAGCTGGGAGGAGGAGGAGCACAGTGCAGTGGTTGGATTTTCCAAAGTGTGGGTGGGGATATAGCGGTAGGTGCCTTTGATGGTTGTGTGGCAGTGGTCCAGAATGTTCGGTCCTCTTGTTGGGCAGGAGATGTGTTGGTGATACTTTGGCATCACCTGCTTGAAGTTGGCTTGGTTGAAGTCACCGGCCACAATGAAAAGGGTTTCGGGGAATTTTATATCTAGTGTGTTTGTGGCGGTGTAAAACATGCCTTACCTAAGACACCATGTGTGTGGAGAACATGTCAGCTTCTAGGGCACAGTCAGGAATGGCAGGAATGGCAAGTCTCCCTGAAGCAGAGCATATAATGGTCTCAGTTCCCTCTAGTACTTAAGTCTAGATCTGAGTTCATCCAGTTTGTTTTTGATACTTTGGACATTTGCCAGGGGTATATTGGGGAGGGGAGTCTTGAAACAGTTGTTTCAACCTCACCTTCTGGCCTGCATGGTTTCCACATTTCCTTGTAGGTTTCCTCCATCATGATGGTGGTGCTGGTGGTGAGAGTCTGCTGCTCCTGCAGGTTAGAGAGCAGGTCTGTTAGTGGCTGGTTCAGTTTAACTTCTAGTCAATGGTAACTGCAAGGATATTAATAATGGGGGTTAAAGCGATGATAATGAAAACTATCAGAGACAGTGGTTAGATTTTCTTTTGTCTGACATGGTCATTGCCTTTGACTTGTGTAACATGAATGTCACTTGATATTTTGGAGAGACATGTAAAATTCTTATTGGAACATTAAACCTGATGATCTGCAAAAACTAAGAGAGTCATGATCTCTACATTTGCAATATGCTGATGAAGATAAATTGTTTTCAATTTGCTCCTAAAGTCAACCAATCACTGATAAGGCAGGTGTATGGAATGGTAGCATGAGCACTTTGCTAAGCTCCTCAACAAACTCTCATTTCTCAACTGATACACTGCATCAAATTGAGCATTGCCTGTACAATAAAGAACTGATCAAAGCAACCAGATTAACTAAACAAGGAGAATTCCCCGGACCAGATGGCATTCCAGCTGGAATTTGGAAGCTCAAGGATGCAAATACCATCAGCACCTGGAAGCAAGAAGAATCCAAAAAAATGTGCATTGCAATTGCTATTCTTCATGGAACAATCAATCATTCAGTAATATTCAACACTTAGGAAGAAAAGAGGAAAAAATGGAAATTAAATTACAAGGGTATACTCTGTTCTCCATTTCGTGGGCTTATTATGAGTAACACATAATGAACAGTTGCCTTATCATAGAATCGGAGAACATTGGAAAAGGAGATTTGGTACATTTATTTGAAACTCAAGAATCATTTTCTGTCATTCCTGCAGTCAGTCCATTCCAGGTTAAAACAACTTGTTGTATTACCATTTCTAACTAAGTCCATGTTCTTACTTCGGAAGAACTTATCCACAGCAACAGTAAAATATTAAGAGGCTGATAGTATTTTAGCATTAAAGTCCTCCAAACTGTCTCATGGAATACAAACATGATCGTGAGCATGGTATGATCACCTTGAAGCATTATTTCATGTTAGCGAAGTTGAATATGTGCAAGTTTTATTTGAAACATTCTGAAAACCACAGCCATTTTATCTTTTATTACATCCTTTGATTGCTTCATTTACTAATGTTGCACACTCCTGTTAAACCATGCTTAGGGCTTTAAGGAAACTCAGATACAAGACAAAACAAAATTGAATCACAGCTGGTTTTCAAGATATTTTCCAGTAAGGATTGTGCAGTTAATGTCTGTGTAGTGCTGACTTGTGTCCTTTAGCTCTTGTCTCTGAATTGATAATTGACAGGAACAAAGATTGGAGAGTGGAGGCTAGCAAAGCAAGTACACACACAGCTGCTTCCAGTTCTCATTTTTTGTAGCAGAAAGATCGCGCCAATCTTTTAAATGATCCAGATTCAAATTTCAGTTTTTGTCGAATGACTGACAGAGGAAGAAACAAGTAACCTATGTCAGATAGGAAAACAAATCCATTGGATTTTCCAGAATAGTTTCCCCTCCTTTATCAAATAAAAAACCAATCTGCATTCATCACAAAATAAGCTGCACAGTAAGTTTAAGAGTCTGATATCTACAACATAGGGAGTGGATAAAACACAATTATCAATACACAACAGCAAAACTATATATCCTCATGCTCCTTCCAGGATGTTATAAGAGAGATCTGCTTTATAACAGCTTCAGATGATCTAGATCTTCTGCTTCAGTTAAACCACTAAGACAAGTTTCAGAAAGATAACAGCAGTATCAAATATTCTTATTTAAATGTTCTTTTGAGAGCGCAACTAGGGATTTTACTCATGCATTTTGATGCGTTGTATCTTGTCGCCTTGGTTGGGTGAATACTTTTTCTAATCAGTGTGCCTCCTTCAGGAACCCAAATTTTTGAGAAACAGAATTTTTCAATAACCTTTTAGGATCTCAGGGAGACTTTGTGCAACGTAACAATTTTCTGCTTCACCTAAAATGTTACCCATTGCGATCTTTTCTGGCAAGTATTGCTTATACCCCAGAGAGGTACAAACTAGTTCTGTATCATAAATTCCTATTGGAGCATGTCCTACTGATCATCTGTTATTTTATTATTAACTAATTTGCTCAGTTTATGGTGGGCAGCATCAACTCCATTACGTTAAAAGGTCTTATCTAAATTTAGAATCTTACTAGCTTTTTCACATTTCTCCTATTCAAACATGACATTGTCCTTAATTATATTATGATCACTTACATAAATATTCACTTGCTGTTACATAATGAAAATGATAAAGTTGTTTTTCCAGAAGTGTTTCAATATGCACTAAACTTTGAAAATGAATGTTCTCCACTTCCATGAGGACCAATAGTCTAGGAAGCGTAAAGAGCTCATTTTCGTTTTCTGTGCTGGATTACAGACCTCTGAACAGGTAGCTGATGAGGGAACAACCATGTAATTAGAAATCCTCAATCACAGCGTTGTCTGTCAAAAGAATTACAAAGAGGCATTGGTGCCACCACTGTTCACAGGCCTTACTCTCTACACAAAGCAACAGTAACCCTTGATAAGCAATTTTGTTTTAATTTCATTCTGCCTGCATCCTGATAGGTCCAACAGAATCAGCAGCTGCTGCCTTTAGCCATAGGTTTTGTAATGGACTTTCTAAAGACAAAAATGCATGTGGGAAGCTGGGAATTGATCCCAGAGGGAATCCATTATTTCCCCAGCTTGACCTGACAGCAGTTTTTCTAAATTATAGAGATGGATCACGCTATGTTTGGGGAAGATTTCTAGACTCCATCAGAGCTGAGAGCAGAGGGAGCCAGCAGACAATTTCAGCCTGGTGGGCCAGTTTCCTGGTCCACACTTACCCTCATACCAGTCATAGCATCATAGAGTCATTGAGAGATGCAGCATGGAAACAGACTATTCGGTCGAACTAGTCCACGCTGACCTTTTCCCAAACCAAGTTAGTCCTACTTGCCTGTGTTTGGCCCATATCTCTCCGAACCTTTCCTATTCATGTACTTACCCAAATGTCTTTTAAAAGTTGTAACTGTACCTGTATCCAAAGTTTCTCCTGACAGTTCATTCCAAATACAAACATCTCCCTGTGTAAAAAAGAAGTTGCCCCTCATGCCATTTTTAAATTTTTCTTCCCTCACCTTAAAAATATATTCCCTACTTTCAACTCACCCACACCATAGGGAAAAGACCCTTGCTATTGAACTTATCTATGCCCCTCATGGTTTTATAAGCTCACTACTCGACTTCCTACGTTCTGGTGAAAATAGTGCCAGCCTATCTTTATTTCTCAAACCTTCCATTCCTGGCAACATCCTGGTAAATCTTTTCTGAACCCTCCTCAATTTAATAATATCCTTACTATAGGTGGGTAACCAGAAGTGGACACAATACTCCAGAAGGGGCCTCACCAATGTCCTATACAACCTCAACATGACATCTCAACTCCTATACTCAAAGGTCTGAGCAGTGAAAGTAAGTGTGCTGAACACCTTCACTGTCCTGCATACATGTGATACAAATTTCAAAGAATTATGTACCTGAATCCCTAGGTCTTTTTGATCTACACCAAGGACCAATTTTTAATTGTATGAGTCTTGCCTTTGTTCTACCAAATTGCAATATCTCACATATTCAAATTAAACCTCCAAGTTATTTAATTCAGACTTGACTCAGGCAGCCATTTACTAATTGAAAAATGTTGAGCCAATCAAGGTGACTCTTTCTCAAAAAAGTCCCACCCCATCAAGCTTGGGGCCGAGCCTTTCGCTGCAATCAGTGGTAACTGCACCAATTGCTTCTAGTAGGAGGCCGGAACCAAAGTTGTACGCTTAATCTGTAACAGTTCCCCAGTGAACTGTCTCAGTCTGGCTGAGGTCTTGGCCAACTTAAGGATTGCAGTCCAGAGCAAATCTTGTTAAAGGCTGGTTCTGTAACCACTGATACAACTGCACTGGTATTAACCTCCATGAGAATTGGGTGACCACTTAACCAGACAATTATTTTGATTGGTTCTGATTTGCATGTTGCTGAGCAATTTAACTGTTCCCAATCACACGTAGGTGGATTTTCCAGGGAGTGCACTCTCCTGGATACTTGCCCTTGAGTTCTCTTATTCAAGTCAAGCCCTGTCAGACACCTTTGCCATCTTGAGTCCGCACACTGGCAGTGACTACAATGGCTTGCCAGCCCAGATCCTGAAGAACTTTTTAGCCATTTGCCTGAGGCTTGGCTTTGTTTGGGGTCCCTGTGCTCAGGATAAGCCCTTCATGAGGCTGAGTGCCTACATTCAAGTAGTGTTTCCCAAGCTTCGTTGGACAGGTGAGGGTGTCCACTTCTGTTGGGATGCCCTGTAGCTCCCATGGTACACTTGCCACATTTTCTAGAGACAAAGCTGGTCGTAGTGCCTGGACTTTAGCTAGTAGATGCTTTTGCATGGTTACAATCAAAATTCACAAAGATGTGGAGGTGCTGGTGTTAGACTGAGTGTACAAAGTTAAAAATCACATGACACCAGGATGTAGTCCAACAGGATTATTTGAAACCACAAGCTTTTGGAGCACAGCCCCTTCGGCAGGTACAGTGAGAGGATTGTGCACAGACACAGTTTATAGGCAGAGAGAAGAAGGGCAGAGAGATCAAAGAATCATACAATTGGTGTGAGTGGAGTGAACAAACCTAAAACGGCTGACTGACTGCCTCCTGTTGAATCTTTAATCATTCATACATTCCTGCATTCTAGAAATTGCAGAAGCAGGAAATGGAGAAC
>JAHRHZ010000040.1:1017459-1110988 GCA_024137785.1 Ginglymostoma cirratum
GTTCTCCATTTCCTGCTTCTGCAATTTCTAGAATGCAGGAATGTATGGATGATTAAAGATTCAACAGGAGGCAGCCAGTCAGCCGTTTTAGGTTCATTCACCCCACTCATAACACATTCTTTCCACATACTGGGCCCAGTCTTGGACGGCAGAATTGAATGAGTCAACCTTCCCAAATAAAGACATGATGCTAGAAATGCTTACCCCAACTCAAAGATGACTGTTGCAAGCAAAATTTCTTCAGGCATGGACTGTTTTCTCTCGTTACCAGCGAAATAACTGCACAGAGGCTGGTATCCTGTCACCAAGTCACTTTTTTTTTTCCTCAGATTTGCACAGTATATGCACTCTGACTAGCCAACTCAGAGCCAGTCCCTAGAATCTGGAGACTCTCTGAATCTCCTGTTTATATCTGTCAGCAGGGGCTTTCTGATTGGCCCAGGTTAACAATACAATCAAGGATCACATAGTCAATGAGATCTATCTGGCCCTTGTTCCAATTATTACAGAGAAATATAGAAAGCCAGAAATTACAGAACTGCTAGCCTACAATCAGTCATAGCGACCATGATGAATTCTATTGTAAAGGATGTCATAACAAGACATTTGAGAAATACCAATGGAACAACCTGGATTTATGAAAGGCAAATCATGTTTGACAAACCTACAAGAGTTTGTTTTTGAGTACTTAACTAATGGAATTGATAAGGGAGAACCAGAGAATGTGGTGCATTTGGATTTTCAAAAAATAATTTAATAAGGTCCCACTTAAGAGGATAGTGCCCAAAATCAAACTAGATGAGTTCAGTAGTAGTACACTGGCAAGGATTGAGAAATGGTTCACAGACAGGAAACAGAAAGCAGGAATGAATGGTCTACTTTGATATGGTAGTCAATGATTCATTGGGTACCACAGGAATCTGTGCTTGGCCCCCAGCTATTCATAATACATTGTTTTGCCGATATTAGATGTTCGCTGGTGACACCAAATTAGGTGGGAGTGCAAGTGATGAGGAGGATGTAAAGAGCCTTCAAGACAAGTTAGGTTGAGTGAGTTAGCAAATGCATGGCAGCTGTGGTATAACATGGATAAATATGAAATTGTCCACTTCAACCAAAAATGTAGAATTGCAGCATATTATTCCAATCATGACAGTTTGGGAAATGTTGATGTACAAACGGGACCTTTGTCTTTGAACAGCAGCCACTGAAATGGAGCATGTGCAGCAAGCAGTTAAAAAGGAAAATGATAAGTTGATCTTCATTGAACGAGGGTTTGAATGTAGGAGCAAGGAAGGTCTTATTGCTGCTGCACGGAGATTTGGTGAGACAACGCCTGGAGAATTGTGTTCAGTTTTGGCCTCTTTACCTCAGAAAAGATGTACTTATGGGGTGAACTACAGGGGGCCTAGAGCACAGGTTAGCCAGATTGAGTACTGGGATGGCAGGTTTGTTGCCTGAGGAACAATGATGTTTCTCCTGGTCAGGGGTCCAAGATCTAGGGGTTATGGTCTCAGCATACAGGGTAGGCCACCTTAAACTGAGATGAGGAGAAATTTCTTCACTCAGGGAGGGAGGTAATGAATCACTGGGATTCTCTACCACAAAAAAGTGCTGTGAAGGCTACATCACTGGATATGGTTAAGACTGAAATAGATTTCTCGAGACCAAAGTTGTCAAGGGGAATTGGGAGAGAGTGGGAGAAAGGGATCGAGATACAGGATCAGCCATAATTATGTTGAATGGTAAAGTGTGCTTGATGGACTGAATGGCCTACTCCTGCTCCTATTTTCTACGCTAAATATGACAGTATGTTCTAAACACTCTCAATTCAGATCATTACCAATCCATTTCCACCAGCTGAATGACCTTAACATTCAGTCCGTTGCCTCTCAGGCTACGTTCCTACTGTGCACATCAAGGTTGCATTGTTGGCTCAAGCATGTAAAATGTTGAATGCAGAGGAGGAGAGAGGAAAGTTCAGAGATGCAGTTGCTACATTGGATTGAGAGACCAGTGTAAATGGAAAAAAAAAGAAGAATCAGGGTCCTAACACAACCTGACATTCTTTTTAAGAGGGGGAAAAAAAAATCATTGTTTTTAAAAATAACATGGATGCTGCAAAAGTGTTGATGCCAGCTGCTGAAGATAAGGAGAGAGGTTTTAAATGTGAGCTTTTTATTCCCAAAGAAGATAAATAAATATTATTATGTCAAAAAAAATACTCATTTTGGTAAAAGCACAGCAGACCAGGTTCAGTGATTTGAGTTGATACCAAAATTACTGAAGATTTATTTGGGTAGTGGTTGGAGGGGGTGAAATATTGGCAATAAAACTCACCAGCCAGCAAATATACAGCAACTATTGGCCTCAAAGTTAAATTGGAAGATCACACTTGACACATATTTTAAAGCCTAATAGAAAACAACTTGTCAGACGTTCTGAACTGTAAATGGAAATTTTTTTTTAGGTGACCAGGAAATGATTTGATTTTCTGCTCAATTGTTTAAATGTTTTACAATGACATACTGGTGTGTGGCTCAGTCTCAATAGCCATAAAAACTGATACAATTAAAAGACAAAAGACAGTTTCTCCATAGTAATTATTCCCTGCTGAATATTATCACTGCTTCTCTTGGAAGCAATACAGTATATGCAACAGTAAATAGTGGAGGAGGGAACATTCTCGCAGCTTAATTATGTAATAACCATTTAGTTATAGTTAGCTTGAAGGTGCCAGATTGAGTCTGCCACAATCTTGATAATTAAATTTTACTGAACCTATCACTATTGAGACTGTGCTAAACAAAAACTGCAGCATCCCAATTTGCTAATGCCATGGTTGAATTTAATTCATACAATGTATTACCAACAAACACAATGTCAGGATCGCTCTAATAGTATTTTCCTTTGCAATGACTGAACTGTTCAATTGTTGTTGAAAACAAAAAGTCCTAACTTGGATTCTGACAGTTTCCTTTTGGTTCTCTTCTACAGCCAGACTGGGGGCTGGTTAACTCAGTTGGGTGGCTGGGTTTGCAATGCAGAGTGACGCCAACAGTGTAGGTTCTATTAATGCACCAGCTGAGGTTACCAAGAAAATCTCTCCCCTCTCCTGAGGAGTGATTACCTTCAGTTAAATCATCACCAGTCATCTCTTTCAGTGAGAGCAGCCCTATGCTTTGGTAAGGCAATGGTGACCTTACTGTCTTTTTAACAATTACACCCTATCTGGTAATGTCATCTCATCTCTCTTTGAGCATTTATTTCAAAGATGATGACTTGAGGAAGGTTGTACTTGTCCATGGCAGGTCCATCACTGGCTGAGTCAGGCTTCTGTGACTGACAGACTTTCCCACAGCAGGTGTAAATTTAGGAGTAGTTGCTGATGAATACAGCTAGGTCTATCCCTATCATCTTTTGTCTTTCATGTTAGTTCATTGCTTAATCTCAAAGATTTCTGTAACGTCTCTGACGTAACATTTCCAGGCAACATGCTCAAATGACCTGCACTTCTCATTAACTATCACCAATGTGACACACAGAGAGGGACTTCAACAGGCAGTCCATGAAATGTTTTCATGGAGTCCCTCTGTGACCAGATCTCTATACAGCATGACTTTGGGCAGATGACTGTCATCCACCTGAGCAATATGACTCATTGAACGCAGTTAAAATTCTGAGGGGCATGGAAAAGGTAAATAGCAAGGGCCTTTCCCTTAGGGTGGAGGAGTACAAAACTGTGGGTCATGTTTTTAAGTTGAGAGGAGAAAGTTTTAGAAAGGACATGATGCACAACATTTTTACATAGAGAGTGGTTCAGGTGTGGAATGAACTTCCAGAGGAAGTGATGGATTTTTGTCCAGTTACAACAAATAAAAGACGTTTGGATACGTACGTGGAAAGATTTGGAGGGTTATGGGCCAGGAGCAAGCAGGTGGGACTAGTTTAGTTTGAGATTATGTTCAGTATGGATTGGTTGGACCGAATGGTCTGTTTCCGTGCTGTATGACTCTATAATTGTAACATGGTCGGCATGGACTAGTTGGACCGAAGACTCTGTTTCTATCCTGTATGACTTTGTGACTCTATCTCTGCTCACTGGTGAGTGTCATTCTTATTTGTATGAGTGCAAGAACCAGCTCTGAAGAAGGGTCAAAGGCTCAAAACATTAACTCTGTTTTCTTTCCACACATACTGCCAGACCTGCTGAATTTTTCTAGCAATTTCTGTTTTTGTTTCAGACTTCCAGTAGCTGCAGTTCTTTATTTCATTTATACAAATCCCATGTCTGTTACGTGGTGCTCTGAAAGCATAGGGAGGTTGTCTCCATCATTAAGAAGGCTTGTGTCTGTCCAGAAGTGGCCAGGAACTTGAAAGTCATAGAAAGGAGGATGATCTCATGGTAGTTGGAGCATTTTATCTTTTCTCCTCTGTTTTTGTGAAAGGTGATGATAACGGCATAACAGAAATCCCGTGGAACTCTGCCATATTCCCAGGAGGCCATGTAAATCTCACCAAGCATGGTATGTCAGGTCAGGCGACCATGGTCCAAGGCTTCAGCTAGAATTTCAGTGAAATCAGAGGCTTTATTGCTCTTCATCTGGTGAATTGTGGTCATAGTTTCCTCCACAGTTGGGATCTAATTGAGCTGGGTGCACTTGATATCATTTTATCACTGTGGATATGGCACTGAAAAATGATCCAAAGTACTCTGACCAGTTATCTAGGACTGATTCCTTGTCAATGCATAGTATCTAGCCATTAATTGTCCTCAGGAGAGTTTTTGTTTGATATATTGATTCATCGACAGATTTTCGTGCTTCATAGAAGCTTACGTTGCTAACATTAATGTATATGAGGTATTTCTTCCACATGGGTCATCCACCAGAGATTTTCGATGTTCCTCAGTTTAAATTGAAGGGTTGACAGTGGGCTGTCTTTTATCATACTTGACATTTTTAATTTGACTTATGTACTTAGGGACAGTGAAATGTTTTGCTTTGAGTGCAGTACAGGCAGATCATACCATACAAAGTGGGACTTGTAATGTTAACTTTGTTTCTCTCTTCATGTTTCTGCTGAGTTTCTGCAACATTCCCTGTTTGAGTTTCTCTTGACTGTCTGGCTGAGCCAGGCGACCTGACAAGGTGACCTTTCTGCTGTTTGCAGAACTTGGATTGACTTGTCAATTTCATCAAACCGATCCCTGTTCTTCTTGGTGCTGAATCTGATGATCTTGCTGGAAGAATCCAGCACTGCAGTTTTAATGTGCTCCCAGATTTCTTTCAGACCGGAGGCAGCAGTGAGATCCGGGTGTTCCAGTCTAGTCTGTAAAGTTACTTAGTATCTATCTCTGCAGGTTGCTGACTTGAAATTTAAACTGTGGATTGCCTCCACGTCTGTTCTTGAGCTTAGGCTTGAATTGGAAATATAGCTTTGAGCAAATAAGCTGATGGTCTGTGTGTCAGTCGGTTCTGGTCGTGACTAAAGTACGATTGGGTGCCAGTGTTTAAACAAGGAAAGAAAATGACAGTCATGGATAGCCAATTTTCTGCAGACATCCAAGAGTAGACATCCATTTTCACTGCAGTTTTCAACACCATGGTTACAAAGCACTCACTTCCACAACAGGCTATCACAGCCAACCTCTGGAATTGAAATCACGAAGAACAACAATTTAATTCTCGGGGAGGGACATTCTGGGTGAGTTCTTGGAGATCTGTTCTAGAAAGTGAATTTCAGAATTTTCTTACATTTCCCACATGATGAAGCAAGGTTACAAGTTTTCTTCTCTGTCACAGTTTGGCCGCAATAAGAGATGTTATTGTGGGTGGTGGGGAGTCCAGCGCTTGTTCCAGTTATTTCTCCTCAGCCTTTCTCCACTGGGGTGCATGAGGTGCTCAGCAGAGATGGTACCTTTACACCTTCAGTCAGCTGTATCTTACCTATGGGATGGACTAGATTCACTGATCCTGATTTAGAACCAAATCTCATCACTGCCTCCAGGTCCCTCACCCTGCCATACTATCTCAGCTGATAGGCAAAAGAGAGAAACTATGTCCGTGACATCACCTGGGCAAATGTCTTCCTAATAAAGACAATGGCCATGGTGGAAGGACTCCAAGCAGTCCAAATGACCACCATGTTCTGGACTAAATGTATGCCATACTATTTTCTGTAAATTACATTGGTTAACCAGACAGGGATAAAATAGCAAGGGAAGGAGGGTCCCTTAAAGCCTTAGTTAGCAACCCACACAGGATAGGGACATTCTGAATCTAAACCCATCACCTGGTGACCTTTCTGCTTCTTTCCTGGTTCACTAGTCCATTACAGATGGGTTCCATGTTGAAAGGGCGGGGTGTCATTCAGTGCATCAGCACTCCTTACACAGGTAGGAAGGAAAAACAAATGGTCCACACCAACTGGAACACAAGCGAGTCCTTAAGCAATGGGAAAAGGGCGAAAATAGTTTCCAATCCTGCACTCTCAGAAAAGTGATCCCCAGTAACCACCATCAGACCCCTCACTAATGCCATCTTACAGGGGCTGGGTAAAAATCCATTTTGCCAGAGTGTTACTTATTTTGTAGCCATGCTACATATGAAAGCTATTTGGCAAGTCATTCCTGTCCAATATCACTGGTTTCATATAAAAAGCCGAAAATAACAACAATTCA
Source organism: Ginglymostoma cirratum (assembly GCA_024137785.1). NCBI lineage: Eukaryota > Metazoa > Chordata > Chondrichthyes > Orectolobiformes > Ginglymostomatidae > Ginglymostoma > Ginglymostoma cirratum. The sequence goes on from JAHRHZ010000040.1 coordinate 1,024,142, forward strand.
GTTAGGGTCTGAAACATAGAGGATAGCTCAGTGCTTCAGAACTGACTCTTCATCAGAACTTTAATTTAGTTAGAACTAAAAAATGTCTTACACTATTTTAATCATCCATGGTTTGGAATTTACAGAATAGTTGAACCAAGACCTCATCTATAATGACATATACCCTTGCAGGTGTTAGAAGGGTGAGATTCTATTCCACTGTGCTTGATAGATGTGGAATGAGTGCACAAGTAAAGTAGCTTTGCAAAGACGTAGCTGACTTATTGCAATTCAATCCCTTGTTGCTGTTACTACCTTAACTGGGCACTTTTAGTAGGTGCAAGCCACATGCCATATTAATGCAACAGCTTCAATGCTTTGTGCAATTACATCATTCGGATCTGAGTGCATTTTAATAGCCCATGTGCTACCCCCACGAAGGTTGGTCTTGAGAAGAGTAATCCATAAACATTTACTGGTGGAGTCAGGAGGAATGGGGCTGCTCCTTAGAAAGGAACGAGACAAAAATAAGATTCCAGTACACCCCTAGCATCCATGACACAGCCTTCACTTTAAGGAATTTCCGCATCCAGCAATTTACCCAAGGACCTTCATGCAATTTCCAGGCATTTACCTTTTTGATTGATTGACGCTAGTCAGCTGCCATTTTCTCTCATTTCAGACAAGAGGCTGACTAAGAAGATGCAAGTGAAATTTGGCAGCAGTACAAGCCTCAAGCTGACAAATGGCAGGTAGCTGGGTGGGATTAAAGCTTCCCCACTAAACCAAAATCTATTCTCAGTTAATATTCCCTGCCTGCCACCTTTTTGTAAATCTCAGTTTGAGGTCAGTTCAAGGAAAAGGGGTCATGTCAGTTGCACTCAAAGCAATTATAAAATCTGTCATTTTTCAATTTGTCTCACAAAATAGATGTGAGATTCAGGACTTGTCACACGTGTCCTGAAAATACAGCCATCACCAGAATTAGGAGGAAGAAGGACTGTCTAATGAATATCAAACCCTTATCATTGTTTCAAAGTATGTAAGAATGTAGGACCAGAGCACAGATAGAAATGAATGAAAAATAAACTTAGAACAAGTATCAAGAAAATATCTTCACTCATTGAGTGAAGAATGTTTGGAATAATCTGTCAAACAAAGCAATAAAAGCAAAATCATGATTATTTATGAGACATTAATTGTTATGATTAAACTGCAGGGAAAAGGTTCAATGCTCTTTACTTATTCTTGACTTTTCAGTCATTTTTATTGTATCTTTCAGGATATCAGCCAAGATAATTAGGCTGCAGTACCTGATGAAACCAATAGTAAAAATGAAGACTTTCATTTCTATACCTCCTTTCATTATCTTAAGGTGCTTTAAGTACTTTTACAGTGCAGTTATTTTTGCAATGCGTGAAATTATAAACATGTGAAAGATTGAGAGTGAACATTGATAGATTTAACACAGTAATTGTTGCTTAGACTTGGTTATATGGGAAGGTTAAAATATCGTCCATGCACAGACTCTGATGGAAATGTATAAATGTTTTAAAACAGTACAAAAAAAGGCCACAGTCTCGAAGTAGTGTTCAATGACTGGAAATAGAATAGAAACAATAGTTTGTAGAAATATAGCCAATGTTCAGGAGAAATAAAAACAGTGCAGTTTATTATTTATAACAGTTGTCATGAGTTTGTGATTATATATTTATAAACTGCCTGCAAAGCAGATTATCTAATAAGGTCATCACCCAATTTACCATTGCAAAAATCCCAATACCAATTGTGACCCACATATTAGATTACTACGGTCTCTATGTATTGCAGCCTTGCCTTTAATAGACCTTAAATCACTTACGTAGTTAAAAAAAAAATGCTGTATAAGATGCATTTTAAGGCCCAATAACTTTTGCTTGATGTTAATATTCTTTTTGTTCTTAATATTTCTGGCTGCCACTGTAATTGTCTCTGCTGTTTTACCCAGAAACTTGTTTTAAAACTTTACTCCAACTTTCCCATTTTCCACCATCTCCTGCACTGTTACTTCTCTCAGGTTACTACTCTGTTCTCTAACATGTGGACATACTTCCAACATGATAATGCTTATTTACATAAAAGTTTATGAAAAGACTAGGTTTTGATTTCCATTCTAAAGATTTTTAGATGTTCCGCAATGGTATCAGTAACCAGTAGTGATATTACGAGGAAAGTAGTAAAGGACTGCAACAAAAGTCTAAGAAATACAAACAGAAAACATTACAAATATACAGCATGTCTGGCAGCATCAGAGGAGAGATAAAATGAGGTAAATGGGCAGAATTGTATAGGGGTTTGAGTCACATGGATTATGGTGAGATGAGAAGTCCGTCAAGTTCCATCTTGATGTTAGGATCAACTTGTGCTATCATTTGTGTTTTTGACAAGTAGTGTGGCAAGTTTCTTGTTTGGTAGAAAGTTGCCAATTGAATAATAATTGCTTGATGGCACAACTCAGCTCACTAATACTCAATCTCCATCTTATCAAACTCGACTAACAAGCTAAACATTGGGAAAACGTGATATGGAAACCACAGCATGTACTTAGCAGAGTTGAGCTTGCTACTTGTTCTAAGCAACCTCCATATGGTCCGTGGAGAAACAATCCACTAGCCACACACACACACTTCCTCATAGACATTGGCATGTGGTATTTGGCAACACTCCACAATCATCTTAGTATGTGGCAGTGTACTCTAAAGCACAGAGTTCAATTGCAGAGCACACTGGCAAGTGGCATTGAAAAGCTGCAGTGGGGTCGCTTTGAGCTGGGTGCCTATGTACTCAGACTGGACCAGGCTGCATGTCCTGGCTTACTTACTCTGTTGGCACTACCTACATGCCTGCACTGTCCAGGCCTTGCCTTTATTCATTATTAATTCTCCAGTATGACTTTCAATAGGATGAATTCTTAATTCATTAATTATTTCCTTCTTTAAATATTTGGAGAAAATATGCTTAAATCAACAGTTTATTACCACCTTAATATTTCTTAGTTAACTGAGGATTGTGGATCCATCCCCATTGGAATTTCTTTTTTGCTTGCTGTAATGCAGCCCCTAACTGTCTGCCTGTACATTTCTATTGATCAATCCTTTAATCGAGTTTGCCAATTCGCTTTACTCAGCACTGCTTTCGAGTCCTCAATACTGCTCTGATTTGATTTTTTTTAAAAAATCCCAGACCCACATTTCTCTCCCTCAAATGAAATGTAAAATTCAGTGATATAATAGCTGCTGCTACCTGAGGATAATTTCACTATGAGATCATTAATAAATCCTATATCTTAGCACAACACCAGTTCCAGAATAGCTTGCTCTCTGGTCAGCTCCATAACGTACTGTTCTGAGAAACTATTCTGAAATATTTTATGAACTCTTTACCAAAGATATCTTTTTCCATCTGATATTTCCAGTCAGTATGTAGATTAAAATCCTCCCAGGTTATTGCCATTACTTTCTGACAAGCATTCAATATTGCTTCCTTTCTCCCCCACCCTGCAATGTGGATACAGTTAGGGGGCGTGTACATGACTCCCACAAATGACCCCTTGCCTTTATCATTGCTCATCTCTACTCAAACATTTTCCACATCTTGGTTTCTTGAACGTAGGTCATTTCTCACCATTATGCTAATACAGTCATTAACTAGCAGAGCTACCCTTCCACCTTTTCTTACTTTAACTTTCATAAATATCCTGCACCCTTCAAAGTTCATGTCTCAGTCCATGGCAGTTCATCTATTTTGTTTCAAATGCTGATTTAATTCAAATTCAGAGACTGTACTTGTTTTATTCTACTTCTTTGTGAATCGTAATCTTATTTGTTGCTTCACCCTTAAATCTATGCTCTCTATCCCTTCCTGTCACATTCTCTACCATTTTCTGTATTGACATTATAAAGATTTTAACAAGGTCAGCCAGGAGGACATCATAGAATATGAGTTCCGTGATTGGGGCTGTTAATCTAGTCCAATCAGGGAGCCCTGGCTGACAAATTTAAACAGCAGTGTCAGACATCCTGTTCACTCTGAGAGCTGGCTCTGAGGGAGCTGGTCCAAAGTCAAGAGCGGTCCATGTGTAAATTGAGGGTGACTTGGTGATGGGATACCACCTCAGTGGAGTTATTTCAAACAACTTTAAGACCATAAAACCATAAAACATAAGAGCAGAATTAGGCCATTTAGCCCATTGAGCTGACCCTGCCATTCAATGAGATTCATTTCTGAACTGATAACCCTCAAAATCATTTTCTGTCTTTTTCCTATAACTCATGATTCCATTACTGATTACAAATCTGTCCATCTCAGCTTTGGACATACTTAATGACACAGCCTCAACAGCCCTCTGTGGCAATGAGTTCCACAGAGTCACCACCCTGTAAGAGAAAAAATATCCTTCTCATCTGTGTCTTAAATAGGTGACTCATTGTTCTGAGATTATGCCTTCGAGTCATATACTGTCACCAAGGGAAAGAAAAATTCTCTGCGTTTACCCTGTCAGCCTCCCTAAGAATCTTTTATATTTCAGTAAGGTCACCTCCTATAAACTCCATTGAGTATAAGCCTAACCTACTCAACCTCTCCTCATATGGTAGTCCCTCCGTATCTGGTATCAGCATAGTGAACCTCCTTTGGGCTGCCTTCAATGCCAGTATAGCTTTCCTTACATTAGGGGCCCAAAATTGTTTAGTATTTGAGCTATGGTCTGACTAGTGCCTTGTACAATTTTAGCAAAATCTTTACCCCCTTTCCTTTGAAAAAAAAGCCAATGTTCCAATTGCCTTTCCAATTACCCTCTGAACTTGGGTGTTAGTTTTTTAACTCAACTGTTTGATTTACCACATTTTCCCACACTAAAGACCTCACCAACTCACTTAGTAAGAATCTCTTGCCCTACTATCCGTTTAAAATCCTAGCTACTTCCCCTTGAGGTGTAGTTGGCGAGAGCACTTACCGCAGCACAATTCAGTTGGAGATGGTTCCATTGGCTCAGATTCCACTTTCCCTAATATTAGTGTCAATGCTCCATGAACAGGAACACGCTTCTACCACACCAGTCTTTGAACCATGTATTTATCTCTTTAACCTACTTTGCCCTATGCCGATTTGTACAAAACTGCACAAATTTCAAATACTTAGCACAGACATGTTTGCTCTGGCCCATCCTGATAGAGGCTAGAGGCTACAACTGTTGACATGTCCTGCCATCCTAACATATTCATAGGAACTCCTTAATTAATGTATTAAACTTCATGTTCAATTATAATTTTATTAACCTTACCACTAGCTGCTATTTTATTTTGAGTTTTAATAAAAGAACCACTAACCTCATACTCACCAATTTCTTCCCCTGTAGCAGAGTAAGAATCAATTCAAGGAGACTGAACATTTTAAAGCAAAAACAAATGCAACAGAACACCCTGGCTCACCTAACTCTGGCAATGCATTGTAAGCCACATTAAGTTGGCTAGTTTTGTAACAAACACCAAGAGTGCTGGAGAAGCTAATCAGGTCAGGCATCATCTGTGGAGAGAGAAACAGAGTTATTGCTTTGAGTCTAGTATGATGTTTCTTCAGTACAAATTAGTTTTATATGCTCCTAACATAAGAAGTCTATTGACACACTTAATGAGAATTCAGTTTCAGTTGGGTTGCAGTTAAACATTTACTAGAACCCTTGAGAAAGCCCTGTTTAAGGATGGCAACTAGAGATTTTAAGCTGTGGATTTCAATTTAATGCCAACTACAAACTAAATTTAATTTGTTCAAAACAAACTTTTAGACATTCTTACACAAAAACTCTACATCCTTTATCCTGGGTCAAATTAAGTTTGCAAGCTGAATTTATTTATTTATATTAAGCTGTGAAGGCATATTTCGACACATGTCTGGGGCAGATGGTACTTGAACCTAAACCTTAAGGCCTAAAAACACAGGCACTATCACATTGTTACTGAATCTGTATGTTCATAACATAAAAGACGTAGCTGACTCGCTTAATGAGGATCTCTTCTCGGCTGGTTCTTAATTAAGCTGCTCTTTCACTGGAACCTTTGAAAATGTCCTGTGTACGGCTGGCAACCACAGAATTTCCAAGATGCTGAAATATAAATTAATTCTTAAATTAGGTCTTAGCAAGTTTTTTTAAAAATTGTCCTTAGTTCAGAAATCCTGGAAGTATTTTCTCTCTTGTCCCTTTTTATTTTTGAGATTCTTATGTTTTCCTCCATCAGCAGTCAGGGGCAAAATCTCTTACTAGGCCTCGTTAGTCACTGCTGCTGAACGATGTCCCATTTTCACCGTTCCTCTTCAGATACTTTCATGAAGGTCATTTAGATAGGCATTTCATTTGAATGCCAACTGCAGATGACTACAACCTACAGACTACATTAGATTTGCACAATTTTTTAAAAAAAAGTATTTTCTAACTACCCCGTCACTCTTTATGTCAACTCAGCTACCTCAGTTGTAAGTCTATGACTAGCTTCGGGCTCTCCTTTGTCTTTTGAATACAAAAAAAATGTCTGATGCTTCACTCAATGGCCTCCTATTGTGCAGCCACCTTATCTGCTGAGATGAGTTGCACTATAGCGCAGCACCTGTACACTATTCAAAACAGTGCAGATGTGAGAAAATAGATGATTGAATTGAATTAGTGATGAGCTGAGTTAACTCCCGCTGCTTTCCAGCAACAGCACACTTCCCTGAGACATTGCTTCTGTAGAAATTGCACTCAGCAGTCAACTTGCCAGGCAACTCTAACAGGACTCACTATGCAAACTTGCTAGCATGCTCACCTCCAATCTCAGCTCTGCCTATGAGACAAAGTGCAGACTAGAATGGACGTTTTGTGGCTTTTCATTCAAACTGGTCAGAACTACTGTTTTTTGTGTGGTATCTTTGATGTTCTAAAATTACTCAAGGAGCCTAACTTTGGAACAGAAAGAGATCACAAATGTTGCAGAAACTCAAGATGTGCAGGCCGGTGCTTGAAAGTGTAGGCACTTTTATTTGGTTCCAATGTGTTTTCTATATCACCCAGTGCTTCTTCCTCATTTAAATAAAGATATTGGTTTTCCTTTCAAAGTAGGAAAAGCATTCATTTCTCTTTCAATGATTCACTCATAATGTCACAACTGGAAATATTCCCGTGCTCTGTTTGACTGTTTAAAGTTGTGAACTCTTGTCTATGGGAATTCTTCTAGCATTCTCTGTGCGATGTGAACCAACATTCCACCATTCTGTGATGCCATATGTTGCTTCACCATCAGTTGCTGCAACTGATCACTGCTATTACTGATCGCATTTAATTGAATTTGACTCTGCAATATTACCGAAGGTACTTTGACCTGACCAAAAGCCTTGTTTCACCATAAATAGCATCACTGCAGTGGATTTAAAAAAAAAATTGGTGAGAGCAAAAGAACAGAAGGTGTCAGATCAATTTTTAACATAATTTATTCATCTTTTAAATGGTAATTACAAGCGTTTTTAGATTTACATCTGGTAGTTTTCAGATTCTATGTTAATAACTAGAATGTATCCGTCTGTGCAAACAGACTTTTATTAGTATTTCTTTGAATACGCGAACTGAAATTGAACTTGATTGCTGAGACACAAAGAATAAATCTTAGTTCTTTTACAGTTGCATTTGTGGGGATTTAGATTTAATCATGAAGAAACAGAATCTGGCACATTGAAACTTTTCATACTCCCACAAATGTTTAAGAAGATAATTCCTATCTTATCTAGGGTTTCACACTGTAATCTTCTTTCTTTACTTTTTTCATTCTTTACATCTGTACTGCCGACTCACTCCCTCTGCCATCTCTTCTCTACCTAAGCTAATATTCTCACTCCTGCAAGGACCAATCCTATTGGCACATTTTGCACCTGTAGGATGTAAAGGATGGGTGTGGGGGAAAAAAACATTCAGAGTCATACTGCTGGAAGACCACTGCTTTGCAATGGGTTGAGAGACTTAGGTGAATCATTTCGCCCTCCAGTGTCATACATTTGTTGAAGTCCTTGGGAGAGCATTGGTAGCTTAATTTGAGGTCTCCCTGAAAATTGGAGCAGGTGGGCGTTCACCAAAAAACTGAGTTTCTTTCCCCCCATCAATTTCCAAGATGCTGAAATATAAATTAATTCTTAAATTAGGTCTTAGCAAATTTTTTTTAAAAATGTCCTTAGTTCAGAAATCCTGGAAGTATTTTCTCTCTTGTCACTTTTTATTTTTGAGATTCTTATGTTTTCCTCCATCAGCAGTCAGGGGCAAAATCTCTTACTAGGCCTCGTTAGTCACTGCTGCTGAACGATGTCCCATTTTCACCGTTCCTCTTCAGATGCTTTCACGAAGGTCATTTAGATAGGCAACAATGCTCTCAGCCAATTCTGTGCTTGAAGTAGTCACATAGAAGCCTGAATGACAGGCCCTGGCCTCCAGGACTGTGAAACCTGATGCTCCATCATGTGCATTTTTTGACCTTTCGTAAGATTGACAGACAATTCTGAAGTGGTCTTCTAATCATATCTACATAGGAGCAGGTATAAAGCTACAAGCATGTTTAAGTAATTATTTAATAGATTTTTTTGAGGTGTTTTCACAGATACCATGTTACATTCATGATAAATGCTTATGATCATAGCAATATTTATAATTTGAAGAAATAGTAATTGTGATGCGTTTAAGTATGTCCTATTCTGGTATTTTTTTTGTTCCACGCAGTTATCAATAGAATTGAGCCTGCACTGTCTTTAAATAAGATTATGGCTGTTCTGATTGTCACTTTAACTCCACTTTCTTGTCCACTGTCCCCCTTAATCCTAGACTTCCCTTGTGAATCATAAATCTGTCTAACACAGCCTTGATTGTCTGCAATGGTCCAGCCTCACTGGAGAAGAGAATTTCAAAGACTCATGATTGTCTGAGAGAAAAAACTCCCGCTCATCTCTGTCTTCAATGGAAAACCATTTACATTTAAATTGATCCCCTTGTTCTAGATCCTCCCGACAAAGGACAAACTGTCTCAGTATGTAATGTGTCAAAGCCCCTTTGATTATTGTAATTTAGTTTGGGTTGAACTGTTCTCTAAAAATGTAAGGGGTCATTTCAACACTGGCACTCCAACCCTTAATTTCAATGATGTCCCAGATATTCTGATGGCCAGAGAGTCATTGGAGAAGCAAAGAATGGAAGTATATGTTACAACCCCGCAGAATCCCAGATGGAGCTGACTGTGTGTGAATCTAACAATGGGCCATTCCCCTGTGTCTGGAACTCTCTGTAGAGTCCAGTAAAAGTGAAGCATTCAGAGGCTTTTGGCTCACTCAATATATAGCTAGGAAAAGTTAGAGAATTAAAAACCTACTCCAACTTCTGGGTAACTATTAAACTGACCCTCCCTAACTCAACACCACCCCTCTCCAGCCCCAAGAAACTACACCTACCCTGACATCTAACACCTCCTGGCCAACCTGGTGCCAACCCAATGTCTCTCCCTGAACCCACTTCAGTCTGAACAACCCCAGACAAGAAACCCCACTGGCCCTCAACCTCCATGCTGGTCTGAAGCTGACACCACCCCTACTTTCCTCACCAGTCCGACACAGCCTGGAACTGACACTGTCTCCCACTTGTGGCACCTGTTGACTGAATACTCCTCACTCTGTCGTGGACCCTGTCCTGATGTCAACCCCCGACAATCCTCCCAACGTAAACTGACATTGCTCCTACCTTGGCCCCTGCAGAACCAACATCCTCTCTCCTACCCAACAGAATGATAAGCCCTGAATCAAGCAATGCCTCCCATATGTTAGACAAAGCACATTGCCCTTGCACTCCCCATCATTGGTCCCAACAATCCCGACCTCCAACCTACCCTTTTCACAGGATGAAACGTTACTGAACTCAAAACATTAACTCTGCTTTCTCCCCACAGATGCCACCAGACCTGCTGAGTTGCACCAGAAATTCCTATTTTTGTTACTGTAGACATGCATTCATTTCCAAAGCACGCTGGCATTGTACCCAATTGGCACACTACCACCCCATTCATCTAGCACCTTACTCGCTGACTCCCTATTAATCTCAAAGATCTGGTAAAATACAACCTGGCACACTAGCTCCATCATCATTTGGTACTTTATCCTCTCAACCAACTACCAACCACTCTAACCTACACTAATCTTATATACTTACCTTTTCAGAGGGACTGTCAAAGTTTTTGGCTAAACTCCCTAACATTTGTATCAAAGAACACGGCACACTGACTATTGTGAAAGTTGGCGTGGTTACCTTCAGCCCTGGATTTGTGGATTTCTTAAGAGCTTGGAAGTAGGAGCATAAGCAGACCAATTGGCCCAACAAGTCTATTCTGCCATTCAGTGTGATCACGGCTGATCTGAGAATTCTCGACTCTGCTTTACTGCCTTCTCCCAATAACACTCAGTTCCATTAATGATTAGAAATCGGTCTATGTCAGCCTTGAAAATACTTAACCATCCAGGCTTCACAGTAATAATTCAACAATAATTCAGTAATAATTTCCATAGATTCACCACCCTCTGAGAGAATAAAATCCTCTTCATCTTTGTTCTAAATAGATGACTCATTGTTCTGAGATTATGCCCTCTGGTTCTACTCTATCCCACATGGGGAAGAAGCTTTTCTCATTTGCCATGTCAAACCCCCAAAAGATTCTACATGTTTCATTAAGGTCACCTTTTCTAAACTCCAATGAGTTCAAGCCCAACCGACTCAACTCTCCTCGTAAAAAAAGTCCGTCCATACCCAGGATCAGCCTAGAAAACCGAGTCTGGACTCCCTCCAATTTTCCACTTATCTTTTCTTACATAATGGGTCTATAATTGTTCACAGTCTTCTAGCTGTGGTCTGGCTCAATCTTTGTATAATTTTGGCGAGACCTTCTTATTTTTATACTCTATTTCTTTTGAAATAAAGGCCAACATTCTATTTGCCGTTCTATTGTCTGCCAAAGTAGGAAGCTAGCTTTTTTGTGATTCACGCACTCGCTATGTAACCCCTCTATTCTGTAAGTTTAATATTTTAATATTATTCAGCTCCTCTATTCTTCATGCCAAAGTACATTACCTCACATTTTCCCATACTATTTGTCATCTGCCATGCTTTTGCTCACACTGTTAACCTGTCTACGTCTCTCTGTGGATCCCATGTGTCATCCCTGCCAGGAGGTAAGTTCTTGGTTTCGGCAGCTGAGCTGAGTGGGAGTGGGTGAATTGTGCTCTGGGAAGGTGAGTGAACTGATATATTTGGGCAGTGGCTAAACCTGAGACACTACATGTGTAGTGTCTCCCACCTGCCCTCCTCCTCTAACCAAAAAAAAGACTCTGGTGCGTTGATAAGGTAAGTGTTTTTCTTTTTCTTTTTCTTTATCATGTGCTCATAAGTAGAGTGATTTGGTACAATTGATTCTTTTCATTTCATTTATCTAGTATTTGACATTATAGTAGGACTAAGTTAAGCTTAAGAGTAAAAATGGCGGTAGATTCCAAACCCGTGTGATGCTCCTCTTGCTCAATGTGGGAGCAATGTCCCTGACTCCTACACGTGCAGGAAGTGTGTCCAGCTGCAGCTCTTGTTGGACCGCATGACGGCTCTGGAGCTGCGTATGGACTCACTTTGGAGCATTCACGATGCTGAGGAAGTCGTGGATAGCACGTTCAGCAAATTGGTCACACCGTAGATTAGGATTGCTGAGGGAGAAAGGGAATGGGTGACCAAAAGGCAGAGGAAAAGCAGGAAGGCAGTGCAGGTGTCCCCTGTGGTCATCTCCCTCCAAAACAGGTATACTGTTTTGGATACTGTTGGGGGAGATGGCTCACCAGGGGAAGGCAGCAGTAGCTAGGTTCATGGAACCATGGCTGGCTCTGCTGTACAGAAGGGCGGGAAAAAAAGTGGAAGGGCTATAGTCATAGGGGATTTGATTGTAATGGGAGTAGATAGGCGGTTCTGTGGTCAAAAATGAGGCACCTGAATGGTATGTTGTCTCCCAGGTGCACGGGTCAGGGATGCCTCAGATCAACTGCAGGACACTTTGAAGGGGGAGGGTGAAACAGCCAGCTGTCATGGTGCGTATAGGCACCAATGATATAGGTGAAAGATGGGATGAGGTCCTACAAGCAGAATTTAGGGAGTTAGGAGCCAAGTTAAAAAGTAGGACCTCAGAGGTAGTAATCTCAGGATTGCTACCAGTGCCACGTGCTAGTCAGAGTGGAAATGAAAGAATAGGCAGGATAAGTGAGTGGCTTGAGAGATGGCGCAGGACAGAGGGGTTCAGATTTTTGGGACATTGGGACCAGTTCTGGGGGAGGTGGGACTATTACAAATCGGATGGTCTACACCTGGGCAGGACTGGAACCAATGTCCTAGGGGTGCTTTTGCTAACTCTGTTGGGGATGGTTTAAACTAATGTGGCAGGGGGATGGGAACCACATGAGGAGGTTAGTGGACGGTGAGGAGGTAGTAACTAAAGCCTGTAAGGAACTAGATAATGAAGTCAGTGCGACTAAGGGGAAGAGTAGGCAGAGAGCAGATGATGAACACAACGGGACAGGTGGTCTGAGGTGCATTTGTTTTAATGCGAGAAGTGTAGTAGGTAAGGCAGATGAAGTTAGGGCTTGGATTAGTACCTGGGAGTATGATGTTATTGCCATTACTGAGACTTGGTTGAGGGAAGGGCAAGATTGGCAACTAAATATCCCAGGATATAGATGCTTCAGGCGGGATAGAGAGGGGGGTAAAAGGGGTGGAGGAGTTGCATTACTGGTCAAAGAGGATATCACAGCTGTGCTGAAGGAGGGCACTATGGAGGACTCGAGCAGTGAGGCAAAATGGGCAGAGCTCAGAAATAGGAAGGGTGCGGCAACAATGTTGGGGCTGTACTGCAGGCCTCCCAACAGTGAGCGTGAGATAGAGGCACAGATATGTAGACAGATTATGGAAAGATGTAGGAGCAACAGGGTGGTGGTGATGGGAGATTTTAATTTTCCCAACATTGATTGGGATTCACTTAGTGTTAGGGGTTTAGATGGAGCAGAATTTGTAAGGAGCATCCAGGAGGGTTTTCTAGAGCAGTATGTAAATAGTCCAACTCCGGAAGGGGCCATACTGGACCTGGTGTTGGGGAATGGGCCCTGCCAAGTGGTTGAAGTTTCAATAGGGGATTACTTTGGGAATAGTGATCACAATTCCGTAAGTTTTAGAATATTGATGGACAAAGACTTCCTAAAGGAAGACTGCTGAATTGGGGGAAGGTCAACTATAGCAAAATTCAGCAGGAGCTGGGGAATGTGGATTGGGAGAAGCTGTTTGAGGGTAAATCCATATTTGATATGTGGGAGGCTTTTAAAGAGAGGTTGATTAGAGTGGAGGACAGGCATGTCACTGTGAAAATGAGAGATAGAAAGGGCAAGATTAGGGAACCATGGATGACAGGTGAAATTGTGAGACTAGCAAAGAGGAAAAAAAGAAGCATACATAAGGTCTAGATGACTGAAAACAGACGAAGCTTTGGAAGAATATCGGGAAAGTAGGACCAATCTGAAACGAGAAATTAAGAGGGCTAAAAGGGGTCATGAAATATCTTTAGCAAACAGGGTTAAGGAAAATCCCAAAGCCTTTTATTCATACATAAGGAGCAAGAGGGTAACTAGAGAAAGGGTTGGCCCATTCAAGGACAGAGGAGGGAAGTTATGCAAGGAGTCAGAGAAAATGAGTGAGATTCTTAATGAGTACTTTGCATTGATATTCACTGAGGAGAGGGACATGATGGATGTTGAGGTTAGGGATAGATGTTTGATTACTCTAGGTCAAGTCAGCATAAGGAGGGGGGAAGTGTTGGGTATTCTAAAATGCATTAGGGTGGACAAGTCCCCAGGTCTGGATGGGATCCATCCCAGGTTACTGAGGGAAGCGAGAGAGGAAATGGCTGGGGCCTTAATAGATATCTTTGCAGCATCCTTGACACGGGTGAGGTCCCGGAGGACTGGAGAATTGCTAATGTTGTCCCCTTGTTTAAGAAGGGTAGAAAGGATAATCCAGGTAATTATAGACTGGTGAGCCTGACGTCAGTGGTGGGGAAGCTGCTGGAGAAGATACTGAGGGATAGGATCTATTTACATTTGGAAGAAAATGGGCTTATTAATGATAGGCAGCATGGTTTTGTGCAGGGAAGGTCATGTCTTAGCAACTTGATAGAATTCTTTGAGGAAGTGACAAAGTTGATAGATGAGGGAAGGGCTGTAGATGTCATATATATGGACTTCAGTAAGGCATTTGATAAGGTTCCCCACAGTAGGCTGATGGAGAAAGTGAAGTCGCATGGGGTCTAGGGTGTACTAGCTAGATGGATAGAACTGGCTGGGCAACAGGAGACAGAGAGTTGTAGTGGAAGAGAGTTTCTCAAAATGGAGAACTGTGACCAGTGGTGTTCCACAGGGATCCGTATTGGGACCACTGTTGTTTGTGATACACATAAATGATCTGGAGGAAGGTATAGATGGTCTGATTAGCAAGTTTGCAGATGATATTAAGATTAGTGGAGTAGCAGATAGTGAAGGGGACTGTCGTAGAATGCAGCAGAATGTAGATAGATTTTATAGTTGGGCGGAGAAATGGCAGATGGAGTTCAATCCAGGCAAATGGAGGTGATGCATTTTGGAAGATCCAATCCAAGAGTGAACTATATGGTAACTGGAAAAGCCCTGGGGAAAATTGATGCACAGAGAGATCTGGGTGTTCAGGTCATTGTACCCTGAAGGAGGCAATGCAGGTGGATAGACTGGTCAAGAAGGCATACAGTATGCTTTCATTCATCGAACGGGGTATTGAGTACAAGAGTTAGCAGGTCATGTTACAGCTGTATAGGACTTTGGTTCAACCACATTTGGAATACTGCATACAGTTCTGGTCGCCACATTACCAAAAGGATGTAGATGCGTTGGAGAGGGTGCAGAGGAGGTTCACCAGGATGTTGCCTGGTATGGAGGGTGCTAGCTATGAAGAGAGATTGAGTAGATTAGGATTATTTACATTAGAAAGACGGAGGTTGAGGGGGGAACCTGATTGAGGTCTACAAAATCATGAGAGGTATATACAGGGTGGATAGCAAGAAGCTTTTTCCCAGAGTGAGGGACTCAATTACTAGGGGTCATGATTTCAAGATGAGAGGGGAAAAGTTTAAGGGAGATATGCGTGGAGAGTTCTTTATGCAGAGGGTGATGGGTGCCTGGAACGCGTTGCCAGCGGAGGTGGTTGAGGCGGGCACGATCGCATCATCTACGATGTATCTAGACAAATACATGAATGGGCAGGGAGCAGAGGGATACAGATCCTTGGAAAACAGGTGACAGGTTTAGTTAGAGGATCTGGATTGGTACAGGCTTGGAGGGCCGAAGGGCCTGTTCCTGTGCTGTAATTTTCTTTGTTCTTTGTCCTTTATCCTTCTTACTTGCGTTCCCATCTATTTTTGAGTTATCTGCAAACTTGGCAATAGTACACCCATTTTTGTCATCCAAGTCATTAAAATTTATTGTAAATAATTGTGGCCCTCAACACTGATTCCTATGGCACTCCACCAGTTATGGTTTGGCATTCTTAAAATGTACCCATAGCCTAACTTTCTGTATTCAGTTAGTTATCTAATCATCTATCCAAGCTAATATTATAACTGCAATACCATGGGCCCTTATCTTATTCAGTAACCTTAGATGCGGTACCTCATTGAATGCCTTTTGGAAATCCAGATATATTATATCCACTGGTACCCCGATTCCTGGGCTGGTTCACAACTGAATGTCCAAGAATCTTTAGTGCAGAGGACATCCAAAGTAAGAGGGTAATTTTTAACAAAAAAATGAACTGCGGATGCTGGAAAACAGAAACAAAAACAGAAATTGCAAGAAAAACTCAATATTTCTGGTAACCTCTGTGGAGAGAAAGCAGAGTTAATATTTTGGGTCCAGTGACCCTTCTTCAAAACTGTTTTATTTTGCATTGTAAGGCTATTTTTACCTAATCTTCTAACTATTCAGTGTCCCTGATTGCTGCAATTTCATTTGCAGCAAAAGACTTTGACAGCATGCAGATTCCTTTTGTAACTATAACACTTCTATTGCAGTTCTAGATCTGGAGAAGGGAAATATGGACCAAGAGCTCCTGAAGAGTTTGTTGCTCAAATGACCCTGTCCATGGATTCTCATACTTAATCCAAAACCCACTATCAAATTTATATCTGACAAGGTTTCAGTCATCAGCTCCAAGTCATAAGGGTTGCTGTGATTGTTATGTTACTTCCTCAAGGTGATACCCAGCAAGTTTCACCACAGAAATGGCACATGCCCTAGTTGTGAAAGTGACCACAAGCCTTCATGTTTTGTGCTGCTTGATCCTACCATGCTACAATTGGAGACAGCTATTTGACCAGTTTTTTTTTGCCAATACACCAAAGAAGTGGTCGAAGTCATACTTACCAAAATAAACATTGCTAAGGGGAAGGATACAGCAGTAGGAGTGACTGTTAGCAGTGCCAGGTTTCCTATAGGTATGGAGCCCCATTGAAAGCACACAAGTAGGTAACAGACTCTCCAAAAACTGCCCTACAATTTAGACAAATGGAAAAGAGATTCTGTGTGTCAATGTTGATTGACAGGACTTCACCTAAGTCTATGATTTGGCACAGGTGAACAAATTGAATCCAATACAGTGGCTTTAGGAATTCTATGCTTTCCAGTGCAATAAACTTGCACTTTCACTGTAACATATGTCCATCAAAGCTTTGTCTCATAAAATAGTGCAAATAACCAGATTGGAATGAAGTATCAACAAATTACTTCTCAATTACTATTCTTGCATGTACTATTACTGCTTCTTCCTTTGACATTTTCCCTTGATAATCCTGTCTCACAAGTGTCTTCAGGTTCCCACTCTTGCTGTCCCTCTAAGTGACTCCTCAGTGGAAGATTTAAGTGTTGTCGAAATCTGTTCCTTGCATTGAGAGATTCTTAAGATTATGAGCTTCCTTGAGCTGAAAGATGAGTATCCAGCAATGCAACACACCAGCTTTCAAGCTGGCTATTTGCTCATGTCAGCTATCATCACCTGCACCTTGAGAGTACGAGCTGCTCAGATAGATGCAGTGTAGCTCTGATAGGTGACAGCTAAACCTGCACAAACCTTTGCCATACATTTGGACATGATATCATATAGACAATTTCTTCTCTCCCTCAAATGTACCTTCTCAGCCACGTGTCTCACAGGAAACCTCCAACCTATCTCCATGAAATGAGCAAATTTTGCACATCTGCTGTCAGTCATTTATCAATCTTTGATGATTGGAACTTTTGGCCATTGAAACAGTTTAGCTTCAAGTAGGAAGAGCAGACCTTTAGGAGCTGCTAATGTTTGAATCCTACACTATGTTGGTAGTTCCTGTTGTTGGTTGTTCTCACAATGTAATTGTTGCGAGCATGTGACAATCCTGACAGCATTTTGACTGTGATCACTGGATCATCTCCTACAGCTAAAATTCTGATCGATGTCCAGGATTTTACAGCCGTGAGTTTGAAAAGAAGCATAATAAGGTGTGTTCGAATTTAAGACATTTATAGTGGCCTCTTCTTTTAAAATGTGGGAGCAGATGGTGATCGTTTAGGCGATGATGGGGATAATTGCATCTAGAGGGTTAGAATTCTGCCTCTGTCCCCAAAATTCCAAATGTTCAATTTCTGTTGAATATCCTGTTCTTGTTACATTGGCTAATGTGCTTGTGTGAAGTTCTGTGTATAATGTTAATGAAGTTAACTCATCTGAAATAAATCGGTTAAATATTTGACATAATGCTCAAAGGGCTTTTTTGTAAACATTTAAACTAGTGAACCAAGGACTCCTGTGGCACAGTGATAATGTCCCTACCTCTGGGCCAGAGGTCTGGGTTATAGGTCCCACCTGCTCCAGTTATGTTTCGTGACATGCCTGAACAGGTTAGTTACAAATATTTCTAAACTAGTGGGCTTAAAACTACTCACTGGAAATTCACATCTGAGGTTTATTTTAAGATATTGAAACCTACTTTGCGCAGCTGGTTTATCTTCAAAAATATCTTTGGAACATTTGGAGTATTAAGTCTCAAAATTGCTGCCCTTTTTGGGTTTTGCTGGTGTTCAGAAATTTATTTGTCACTGGCATTGTTGGATGTCATTTGGCTCTCCCTGCTACATGCTCGGATTTGCTTTTCACTTTAATGACTGAATGAGGGTGCGCAAGACATAAAGGCAAACAGTGCACAAGCAGCGAGTGAAAAGCTGTCTTTATTCATTTGAAAGACAAACATGTCCTCTTCATTGGTTTAGCCCTGCAATATGTCTCTTCGTCTGCTTCTGCCATGCAATGTGATTGGGGGAAATGCCATGATGGATTCCAGCTCGCCTTTCTCCCTGGAGTTATTTCTTCTCCTGTGTGGTGAGAGTGTGTTTGCTATGGATTTAAGGTTTGAGCTCACTTTTGGCTCACATGCTACAAAACCACATTTAGCTGCTGTCAGCACTCCACAATGCAGAGGTTTGAAGAGATGATAAAGTTGTGGGGTTTTTCAGCAAAGGCCATAGCATCAACCTTTACACTGGTTGGCTATTTTTATCTGTTAAAATAGAATCATAACAGCTGCAAGCTTTCAGATGCATTCATGATCCACATCAAAGTATTTTCCCCACATAATCCTTTGTTTAGAAATCATTTTGTCCAAAGGGTGTTTGTTCAGTTAGAATAATGGGCCTCGCCTCACAGTTTATTTTACCCAATCTTTCTCTCTCAAACCTACACAATATGTGATAATATTTAACCTCTCAAGGAAATAGGTTATCAATTTGACATAACATAATTAGTTGAGGAAGTGTTATGGCCATGTGTGTGGTGTTCCATAAAGTTTTGTGAATCCATGGCTCATTCTGCACTGTGCATGAAGGAATTTTGTTTGACTGCAAATATTCCTGTCATGATTTAATGAGTTGGCATTAGATTTGTCCGAGGAATCATGTTCTTGCTGGTCAATGCTGGTACAAACACTGCAGACCTGAATGTTTGACCCTTGCCTGCAGGACTGTTTCTGAAATCCCTTTTTGAAACCAGAAAGTTGTCATAATTAAAAACAGGTTATTATGATAATGCACCAAATCAAATGATTTAACATTTTAGTCATGCACCCTGTCTTCTTGTCAGAAAGGTTACTTTTCCATGAAACTAAATGCAGGAGTAATAAAAGTATACCATTGATTTAGGGCCAGCCATCTTTCTATTCATATGTTTGGAAAGAACATTTTAAGCATTGTATTATTAAAATTGTTTCAGCAAATAATTACAGTGAATAAAAATAGTTCTACTAAAATGTCTATCTTCTGAAATTACACAAGTGTTCCCTCCGTTGAAACTGATTACAGAACCATCCAGAAACTTTAATTTACCAGGGAGGATTTTCAGTAAATTCCAGGAGAGAAAGGAAGAGAATGCGTAGATATCCACTTTTAATATCTAGAAGTTGAGGCTATGAGGAAACCATTAAGCAGTTCTCTATGGTAAAAAGTAACCCTAAACAACAGACCATTGCTAAAACATCTTGCCGATTCCTCTTCCAGCCCCCAACTCCCTCTATGTATTTGATTATCCCAGCACCAGCCTTTGAATACAGCTTTGATGACAAGTCAAAATAACAGAGCAGGTGGCCTCTGGCCTCTCAGTTGCCTGGCTGGTACAGAATTAATTTTATGTGATCCCCGAGTTCATTAGCAAGGGTGAAGATTGGGCAAAAGTTCTAGCTATTAGGGAGAAGCACACATTGTTTTCTGAGAAAAAAATCACAGAAAGAAAGGGAAAAAATGAGGCAAAATGACAAAGGAGATCATTGATAACTTTATAGCAAAAGGAAAAATATAATTTCTTTTCTACAATGAGAGACACAAGTAAAATGATCTGATGCTTTATTGGAATTAACTGCTTTGCCACCTTCAGTTTCTGATTTTGCTTAGAAGAGGTTTTCAGTCAATCTCTTGGGAAGCAAGATCACACATTTAGGTCTGGAACATTTGTTTAACATTTGTTCTGAAGAAGTGTCTCTGGACCCGAATTGTTAATACTGTTTCTCTCTCCACGAATGCTGCCAGACCTGCTGAGTTGTTCCAGCAATTTCTGTTTTTGCATGGGAATTTGAACATCCGGAGTTCTTAGGTTTATTTGTTTAACTTGATTTTTCTGTACAGTTTAAATAGAAATCAAGTAAGAAAGTTCTTTAGTTATAGAATTGCTTCACCCATTTGTCTCAGTCATTGCTCAGAGAATGCCCAGCATTGTGCTGATATTACATTTATAATTGTATCAGACAAAGCGAACTTTAGTCTGATGGTAATAACTACTCTGGACCAATGCTTCACTATAAACATTGCCACTCCCTTTGCTTATTATTCGATGACACGATAGCATTTTATCTCTCCCACCTTCTCCTTTGTTCCACTTGATCTTCCTCCTTTTCTATTGTACTCTTTTCAGTTCAGAAGAAGAGTCATATCAGATTTGTTTCTTTCTTCACAGATGTTGCCAAACCTGCCAATTTTTTCCAGCACTTTTTGTTTTTATTTGAAGGGGTAATGTTTGTCTATGTTAATGTTTTCTGCTTTGTTAGTCATTAAATCAGCCACTAAAAGGAGACAATTCAGTCTATTATGCCTGTGACAGTTGTTGGAAAGAGAGAACCAATTTGCCCTACTTCTCCATTATTTTCCCCTAACCCAAGGAAGTGGTAGAGCGGGGGTGAAAGGGACAGAACTCACAAGAAATCTACTACGGAGCTGTCCCCATCTCTAACCACTGGCCCAGGCACAACAATCCCATGCCATCCCTAGCTCTGTGAGCCCACTAGAGCCCTGGGCCCTGTTACTGGACCTTAAAGTACACCCCTTATTGGGCCTTGTCAGGTAGAAACATTGCTTAGTAGGGTAGGGCCATAACTAGACACGTTCTGGTAGAGTATTACTGAGAGTGTTGGTCTGTGGAAAACTCTGCCACTGAAAGCAGTTGAAACCCAAACATTGAATGTTTTCAAGAAGGAATCATCTATTATATACATATTTCTTAAGGCTAAAGGGATCAAAGATCATGAGGAGAAAGCGGGAATAGGTTGCTGAAGTTGTTTTTTTTATTTACTTATGGAAGCTGGGCATCACTGGCTGGGCCAGCATTGTATTACCCATCCCTTCAGAAGGTTGTGGTGTGTTGCTTTCTTTGAACTGCTGCAGGCCATGTACAGTAGGTTAACCCACAATGCCCTTAGAATCATATAATCATGGAATCCCTACACTGTAGAAGCAGGCCATTTGGCCCAACAAGTCACACCGCCCCTCCAAAAAGCATCCCATCTAGACCCAGCCCTACCCTATCCCTGTAACCTTGCATTTCCTATGGCTAATCTATTTAGCCTAGGCATCCCTGGGCACTATGGGCTTTTTATCCTGGAAAATTACCTAACCTGCACATTTTTGGACTTAGGGAGGGAATTCCAGAATTTTGTTCCAGTGACACTGAAGGAACTGCGGTATATTTCCAAGTCAGGATGGTGAGTGGCCAAGAGGAGAACTTGCAGGTGGTGGTATTCTCATATATCTTTTTCCCTCCTCCGTCTAGATGAAGTGGTCATGGGTTGGGAAGGTGCTGTCTAAGGATCTTTGGTAAATTTCTTCAGTGCATCCTGTAGATAGTACACACTGCCGCTACTGACCTTTGACGGTGGAGAAAGTGTATGTTTCTGGATGTTGTGCTAATAAACTGGCTGCTTTATCTTTGATCATGACAAGCTTCTTGAATGTGTTTGTGGCTGCATCCATCAAGACAAGTGGGGAGTATTCCTTCAAACTCCTGACTTGTGCTTTGTAGAGGACGGACAGGCTTTGGGGTGTCAGAAGGTAAGTTACTCGCTGCAGTATTCCTCAGCTCTGACCTGCTCTTGTGGCCACCACGTTAATCTGGTGAGTCCAGTTGAGTTTCTGGTCAAAGATAACCCTGCAAGGGTGTTGATAGCGGGAGATTCATTGATGGTAATGCCATCATTGGCAGTGATTAGATTGTGTCGTATTGGAGATTGTCATTGCCTGGCATTTATGTGATATAAATGTTACCTGCTACTTTTCAGCCCAAGATGATCATTCTCCTGCTACATCTACGGTTTTAGAAACATAGAAAATAAGAGCAGGAGTGGGCCATTCAGCCCATCAGATCTGCTCGACCATTCAATGAAATCATGGCTGATCATGTTGCAGCTGTACAGAACTCTGGTGCGGCCGCACTTGGAGTATTGCGTACAGTTCTGGTCACTGCATTATAGGAAGGATGTGGAAGCATTGGAAAGGGTGCAGAGGAGATTTACCATGATGTTGCCTGGTATGGAGGGAAGGTCTTATGACGAAAGGCTGAGGGACTTGAGGCTGTTTTCGTTAGAGAGAAGAAGGTTAAGAGGTGACTTAATAGAGACATACAAGATGATCAGAGGATTGGATGGGGGAGACTGTGAGAACCTTTTTCCTCGACTGGTGATGGCTAGCACGAGGGGACATAGCTTTAAATTGAGGGGTGATAGATATAGGAAAGATGTCAGAGGTAGATTCTTTACTCAGAGAGTAATAAGGTCATGGAATGCCTTGCCTGCAGCAGTAGTAGACTCACCAACTTTAAGGGCATTTAAATGGTCGTTGGATAAACATATGGATGATAATGGAATAGTGTAGGTTAGATGGGCTTCAGATTGGTTTCACAGGTCGGCGCAACATCGAGGGCCGAAGGGCCTGTACTGCGCTGTAATGTTCTATGTTCTGTGTTCTAATGATCCACAACTCCACTTACCTGATTCCCTTAGGGATTAAAAATCTGCCTATTTCAGCCTTGAATATGTTTAATGACACAGTCTCAACGGTGCTCTGTGATAAAGAATTCCATAGATTCACTACCCTCAGAGAAGAAATTTCTCCTCATCTCTGTCATAAATGGGTGACTCTGAGATTATGCCTTTGGTCCCAGATTGTTCATAAAGGGGACACAATCTCTTTTCATCTACACTGTTCAAGTGCTGTAAAAATCTTATGTGTTTCAATAACATTCCCTCTCATCCTTCTAAATTCCATCAGTGCAGGCCCAACTTATTTAACAATTTCTTACAAGAAAATCCCTTTAAACCTGGCATCAGCCAATGAAGCTTCTCTGGACTGTCTCCAATGCCAAAATATCTTTCTCCGGATCAGGGCCCAAAACTATTCCAGGTGGTTGAACAAGTACCCTAATTCTGAGGAAGGATCACTAGACCTAAACATTAACTCTGATTTTTTCTTCACAGATGCTGCCAGACCTGCTGAGCTTTTCCAGCAACTTCTATTTTTGTTCCTAATTTACAGCATCTGCAGTTCTTTTGTTTTTTTTTCCTAACTAGTACCCTGTATAGTTTAAATTCTGCCAAACAGAGCTATGACGTTCTGATGATTCACTTCAGTAGTTTAAAAATCAATGGCTCAAGGCAGAATTTCTTTTCCTGATATGTGCAGGGATACTAAAGTGTAACTTCCAAACCCACACACCCTTACACCCAGAGAAACTAGATGCCTGCACTTTGTGTGAGATTTAAATATGAGCATTCAACAAAAACATGCACGCAATATCGACATTTTTACTTTTGTCCTTTGTTGTGCTGTCACAGGCACATTTCTTAGGAACCAGCTTTCAGTCTGTGGATGTTTCCATCAAATTCTGATATCCTTACCCTTTTGCCAAAGCACCTTCACAATTCACCACAAGCCTCTGTTTCCTCTTGACTAATCAGTGGGTCAGTGCATTTTAACCTTGAGAATTTCACACTTTATTTTTACTTACAAAACCCATTATCATGTGTCACTTCAGTTCACCTTTTGTCAACTGCTGGTTCTGAAGTTCCTTTATTATATGCAACTGCTTACTCCTTGAACTGTCACTGTCTCATTGAACATTGATCTCCAATTTCTCAGTTTGTTGCCGGAAACAACCCTGTTATATATCACTTCTAGAAATTTCACAGATGTTCTTGTAATAAGAACAGCTCTGCACTCGTTTGAGAGAATATTAATAGACATGATTAAACAGAGCTAGATACAAGAGGTGGTCAGAAAATACGGCTTCTGGAATCTTACAAATTCAGGCTCCAGTCCCATGTGATTTGTCATCATGTGACATCACTCCTTTCATATATACTCAGCAGCTATTCGTAGACTAAAAGTTTATTTAACTCCTTACTCCACATCACCTTTTCCAGTTCTTTATATTCAATGAATATGTACAGAAATTACACAACTTTCACAGCTCCCTGTCCTATCCCAACCCACCCACCCCAATATCTTTGTACTTTGCAGCAAAAGTCTATGGGATGGTTTCACAAATCTCCCTGAAAGCGGACCTCCTTTGAAGGTTGGGGTGAGCTGGTGCATCTGAAACTGCTTCACTGAGAGTTCTCAGCATTCCTTTTGTGTGTCACTGGCTGTGTTATCACATTTTCCTTCTGAAAAATCAAAGTAGTCAGGCTGGCACGTAGAGACAGGCTCCCAGCTCAGGGATTAGACCAGGCCACATCTCAGGACATCACTTAGCCTCTTAGTGTTTGCTCATTTAGAGCCTCCTTACATGGTCACACCATCCTTGCCTTGCCCTACTGTCAAATTAGGGCAGTCACATAACCAGGCAGTTTGTCTTATTGGTCAGCAGTCCTCAGTCAAGGGGGTGCACAGCATGTCGCAGTGAGCTACGTCAGTCTCACACCGGTACCACGTGCGTAGGCGGCAAACACATTGAATGTGCAGCAAGGAAGCAGCAATGCCTCAAAGTCACTGAAGCCTGGGGAGATACCTGTCAGCCAGGGGCTTCTAGCATGGTAAGCCAAGGACACTCTCAGATACCAGTCCAGTGGATTGGCCAGGGTCAAGTACCCAGTCAGGGTGATTATGGTGAGAGAATCCACACACCTACCATCCAGGGAGTGGGTCATGGGTCAGTCCTTGGCATTATAGTGGCTAGTCCAGGACCCTTGGGCTAATCCATATGGGGAGACATACAGGCATCGGTCAGGTGTCTGGACATTTCTCGTCCAAGGCTATCTCAAGGTGATGGTTCACAAACAGCCTGTCCACAGAAACTAAGGTGAAATGAGTTGGGTGAGCAAGAGCAGTTGCTACTGTAGGAAGGAACTTGGCAAGTTATTGTTTGGAACTGGGGGTGGCAGGCTGAGGGGAATGACGGATAATATTTATGAAGAGGGGGCAACGGTATCTACAAGAGGGGGGAGAATATCGCAAAGAATGGTTAGGAAGGGAGTCAAGTGAAAGTGTGAAAATGTTCAGTGTTAGGAGCACCCTGGCTTCATAGCAAGGGGCAGCATATGACCACACTTCACATGGCCACCTCATATGCCCGGGGCAGAGGGCAGAGGGCATATGTTGGGCAGGAACAGGGTCATGTAGATGGGTTGGGTGGAGAGCTGTGAAGTCTATGGGGTTTACAAGAGGGGCGAGCAGGAAGGGGATTTGTATATTTGGGGGCTCAGTTGTATGTCTAGGCAGAGAATGGAAACCAGTGGTCAAGGAGCACTTATTGTCATTACACACAGAGCCATGCACTGCACAGGACTCAAAACTGAGGGGTTCCTAATCACTGGCCATCTGATTGTATTGCCTGTCCCTGTTTGTTTTGAAATCCCTGCCTGAGGTATCACTGACCAAATCATTCACACATGTATTTTGGCCTGGTTGCCAAAATGAAAAACTAAGAATGTTGCAGAGGTGGGCCAAAGGTATCAACAGGATCAATTGCCTTGCATATACCTTATTTCTCTTGCTTCCAGATGATGTGGCAGGTTCTCACCGCAGATATATATCCACAACACATCATGTGTGGCAATGTAGGTATGCTTCATCCTGGCACAGTTACAGTCAGGGCTACACAGAAAGACAAACAACCAAATGTAAGATCAAAGCAGTGACATTCATTAAAAAAATGCAAAATAATGTACAGTGGATTGTCACCCATGCCATAAAATGCCTTCAGTATGTTTTCTCTCCATCTGACTACATCACAGTGTACTCGCACGTTCCATAGCTGGGTGCTTGGTGGTGAAGCCCATTGGCCTTGGAGGTTTGGTTGTGCAATCTCAAGGGTGCTTGTGTCAGGATGGTCCAGACATTTCCAGCATCTGCAGCGCTTTGTGTTCATTATTATGTTGTGGTCTTCTTGCCTGAGGCGAGTTGACTTTCCCTGGGGTGAACCTATATGGTTGCAGGGGCATGGAGGGTGGAGGTGGAGGATCTGTCCACCTTGGCAGAGTCCTGAGCTGACAGTCTCAGTGCTGGCCAGGTTCCCTGTCTTCCTTTGGTCCTGTGGACCAGTGGCTGGGGCGCGGAATTGCAGGTGTGTGTACCTCTCCAGTTGACCCTGAGGTTGCTGGGACCTGCCTCTCCATTGCAACTACCAACCTGCTGATTGTGGTAGTCATACGGTCACAAAAGTCGCTGCAATGCTTCAGTGCCTGGGCAATGAGAACTATTGTATTCCACATCCCTGTCTGCTGCTCCTGTTCCTCCCTGTGCATTTGGATTAAATCCCTGATTGCCAACTCCACAGTGCCCTCTCCTGCCTGAGGTTGAGCAGGTGCCTGGCCTCCAGCAGCCTTCCATGTGTCAGCAGCATGTGCCATTTCTTCTTCAGCTAGTTGCAGAGCTATCGTAGTGAGATACTCACCAGATTGTACTCCCAAACTTTCTAAGTCTAATGTTTCTCCCAAGGTGTCAGTATCTGAGCTGATATGGAGTGTAGGAGGCAGCCTTCCTGATGCTTCCTCGCCCTCAGAGGTTGAAGGGGTGGCCTCTGAGGGAGCTGCCTGTTTCACGACCGAGGCACTAGTGCTACCTACAAGGTACAAGAGTGAGAAAGCATCATGCTCAGTGATTAGGATGGAGTGCAATGAGTTTGGTAAGATGGAGCAAGGAAACATGCTGGACCTCATTGCAGGAACACCCCCTAAAAACTTGACACATCTCAGACTTAGTCAAAAGGCTAAAATGAGCCTGTGGTCTGCAAAGAGATTATTATGGCATATGAGGTGGATCCATTAAACTCAGCTCCTCAATCCATTAGGAACAATAGTCGGCTCAGATGAGAAAATTCATCTCCTAAGACTGAAATCAATTAATGTTCACAGGAAAGGAAGAGGGCAAATGATGCTCTTCCTGCTCCTGTCTGTGACTAACACAAGCCGTGCAGTTTGAGACCCTGTCCATGAGGCTATGCTGTGCTTTGGAAAATGCCAGACGTCTCTGATAGATCTTCAGAAGGTTGATGACACAAAGAGTATGTGGGACTACAGATAGTTCATTATTGACTAGTAGATCATTGATAATGCTGATGTGACATGGTTGTTAAAAATATTCTGCAGGAAAGGGGTCATATCCAGCCAACTCTAAAGGCGGTACGTGTGGTTCTGAGCACATTGTTCATTGTTTAACTGATCCTCACAAAATCTCCGCAATATCTCCACTGTGGCTGGCAAATACTGAGTGATAAATGCTGCAAAGGTCTCAGTATTGTGCATTATAGTCTTCCCTTCAACAGGCTGTTGATGGTATTCTTAATAGGGCATCGGCCGTCATCTGGTGCTTCTTCCCCTGTACACATTCTGCAAGCATTTCATAGTGACTCAAACTGCAATCAAAATCTCTGGCTTCTGGGAAGCATTCTTCTGAGCTCATTTGTGTTTAGGAAGACTATCAATGGACTGTTTCTGTTTCTACCATTATTTGGGATGAGATGTAGCGAGAGAATTTCTCAAGCACACAAGAAAGTACCTCTTTCGGAACGATGGCATACCTTTGTTCTGTGTCAGTAAGCCTAGCTGACTGGATATCTGATGCCATCATATTAGATCTGAGATAAGTATTCTCCCTAATGCTGCAATTGATGCTATTTATAATTGTGAGGTTAAGACCTGTGCAAGGACCTCAGATGAAATTGACTTGGCGTTGATTCAATCAAATGAGTGCTGTTGATGCTCAAAACTGAATCCAATCTTGCTTCAAATGTTGCTTGACGAGCTTCATTAACTTTGGAAAAGTGGAATAAGAATTTATGGACTTGATTCAGAAGTGAAACATTGGAGTGACATAATATCACATAATGGGTGGGGAGATGTCTTAATTGGTTCTGATGGCTGCTATTGTCTGAACAACATGGCCCAAAAATTAAATCACTTGTTTTGAGAAATTACACTTGTTATTTGGTACCAATCCAGCATTTGGTAGCTTTCTTAAGACTCTCCTTACCCAGTGGTCATGCCGTGCTTTAAAAGACCTGTGGGTGAGAATGTCATCTGTACAGCATTTGATGCCTTCTGGACCTTCTAAGATATTGGACATCGTCCATTGGAAAATCTCAGGTCCAGCTGTGATGGCAGATGGGAAGGCGTTTAATATAATAATGCTCGTAGGGTATTATGAATGTTGTCAGCATTTTGGAATGCTTGTCTAAGAGACATTGTCAGAGGCCACTGTTCACATTCAGCTTTGTAAAAATGGTGCTTCTTGAGAACTTGGCTAGGTTACAATCTGCAGACAGCATTGGATATCTCTTGTTATGCTGCCTGGTTCAAATGTGCAAAGCCGACAGATTCCGATGGACCTGTTAAGTTTGGGAACAAGCAGCACAGTGGAGCATCACGTTGTTAGCTGTGAGACTTTTGAAATAACACATTATTTGAGCATTGTCTCAATCTTCTTTACTTTGTTTCTAAGTGAGTGTGCGAATTCTAAGATGTGATAAGTATGGCATTCCTTGGTACACTGGGTTCACTTTGCCCAGGCCTTTAAATATTTTTTGAATTGTATTTTTATACTCATTTTCTGGTTTCTGACTGATAACTGGATCTACTTTAAGAATGTGGTTGAGTGAAAATGCAGTTTCTCCTGCTGAGCAGCGAACATGGCTGGCAGATAATGTGCGGTATTTTAATGATTTCCTTGCCTTTGTTTCTTAGTGTTACCTGAAGCTGGACTTTCACCTTGAGGCAAGTTCCTCCTGGGTCAAGTGAGTGGATACATGAAGGTTGTAGAGTAAATTCCATCAGCTGTTTAGGTCAGTCAGAATAGTGGACCTAGGTCCAATTTAAAGTGAGCGTAGTGGCTAATGACATCAGTGACTACGTTGCAGTACTGTCTGCCCTGGTCTGTGATTTTTCCCAAAAATTAAAAACTTGTTGAGAGAGTTTGCCTTTCAAAGTGATTTTAGTAGTTCTATATCACCCACTTCTCTGTCACCAGTGCTCACCGTCAACATGTATCTTGTCATTATCTGGTAGGAAAACGTCATATTCAGGCACATAATCAAACAAGTCTGAAGATTACCTTTTGTTTACAGCCAGCAACAGCAGACTTAAACAAAACAAATACTGGCTGCAGTTTGGCCCCAAAATGTAAACAACATATTGGCACATGGTTCTTTTACAATAAAACAAAGAACTGCTGGTGCTGGAAATCTAAAACTAAAACAGAAATTTGCTGGAGAAACTCAGCAGGTTTGGTAGCATCTATGGAGAGAAAGCAGAATTCTCTGTCCAGTGACCCTTCTTCAGGTCTCATTGTAGGTGGGAAAGGGTGGTGTACATGCTGTAGATGGTGGGATGGGGTGGACATGGCAGGGGGGCCTGCAGGGTAAGCAGTAAGCAATAAGCAGTAGGGGAGATAGTGCCCAGACAAAGACGAAGACAGGCAATCAAAGAGATGGATTATTATAAATCAGGAAGAATGTAATGCTGATAATGGGGACCATTATTCAGTGAAAATGGGTTGACTACTTCACAATCCACAATTGCCTGCTGCAGCCATCTCTTGGAGCTGGGTGTCAATCAGGTCCTGTCAAGCTTGTAGCACCCGACTCATAGCTGAACTCTATCATGGACATGGAAAGCATTCTCATCCCTAATATCCTCATCTTCCTCCCCAGGAGACTGCTGTTCTTCAGCATTTAACACATTACCTTCTTGCTGGCTGTAATCATGCAGAATACAGCACACCAGGATAATGTAGCACACTCTGTCAGACTATACTAGAGGGCACCCAAATTGCTCCGAGCTGCAGAACAGTCTCTTCAGAAGCCTCTGCTCCTGTGGAGGCATGGACAACATCGGATCTACACCTCACATCAATCAGAGGCTTGTGAAATGGTGTCAGGAACCACAGTCGCAGTGAGTATCCCTTGCCCCCAAGTAATCAGCCTTGTAAGAGACCTTGACTCTCAGATGTAGCAGGTTCAAGAAACTATCCCAGGATGTAGGACCTGTGGTAGCTTCCAGGGTTGTAAACACAGAGCTCGAGGAGATAGTAAGGCTGATCAAAGATCACTGCATATTATAAGCACCTGCAGCTGGATACATGATTCTTGCTGGCAGTGACCTATGTTGGGAACACCAGGAGCGAAAACTGTTCTTGACTCTGAGAACGTTCAGTGGTGGTATGCCCTGCGGATGAGGTCTACATACACTGGTCCAAACAGTGACACATGCTACATCCTGATAATGAGAATGTCGCCATCATTCATTCAGCTTCAACCTCGATCTGGACACCAACCTGGTGAGGGTGCCTCATTGGCAGAGTAACCAATACATTACATCAAAAAGGGAGTGAAAAACTGAGTGCATGCTGCACTCCAAACTTTTCCCATCCCAGTTTCACATTCACCAGGCAACATATCATTAAATTCAGTGGAGTCCTTTGTAATGCATGAAATGATCATCTTCACATCCCATAGCACCCTTGCAGGCATCACAGGTTACGGGCTGCTCCTTGGCTAACACTTGCCTCTTTTTTAAATCATTGCTTCTGCATCACAGAGATGCTGCCAGTGTTCCATTTGCAAACACCAATGGCACCTTATTTGCATTGCAAATGGATGACGAAATGATTGCAAGTTAAATATAGTTGTGGTTTGCAGGCGTATGCTTCATGGATTTGCCCCTTCATTGTTCTCACGTCCAATAGACATGGATCCTGTGCTTTCCGCCATCAAACTGGCACTGATTTCACCCATCCTGGGAAATCTGCCAGCAATTTCCCAGTTGTAACGATTGTCTAGCGAATTGCAAGTGATTCGAGGGAACGCTGCTTGCAGTGGACACCAGCAACAGGATCTTCTTTCTCCAGAGCCTCTATGTCATGTTTTACCTTGCACGACAGCCCATTTCCACCCATCTTCCTCCATGTGGAGACAAGATACACCACATTGAGTTTTGCCTCCAACTTTCTTCCCTGCTCCTGAGCAGCAACATTAACCCTAAATGATGCCCACTCTGATTTTCCAAGCTTCCCTTATGCAGCCCATGTCGGTGGTCACAGCCAATAAGCTCCCTCCCAAAACCAACTGTACTCTCTGAGGCCATTCTGCATACACTCCTCTTGCCTTTCATTTTTAATTTTCCCTGTCATTGTCCTTGTCTGCATGTTAACACAATCCTCTGCTTCCCCCCCAGCCCCCCAGTCTTGACTTCTCCAGCACTTTTGACAATGAGCCCCACTTCAATCTTTCAGTTGCCCTTGCACCCTTCTCATTGAGGCACACACGGACACCCGGAATTGTGTTCACCCAGACTTCTGACAGGCTTCAATAGACAGCCCGTGGACTTTACTGACCAGACCACTGACCACTCTCGTTATAGCTCCCCGACTGACAACATGTGATTCCTCTCACTGCTTGTGATGTCCATACAGGACTGGTCATTGCCCACTCCCTGGACTGCGGTCAGACAAATCCACTGACCGTGACCGGCCTGAGTGAGTGCCTGACCACAGACAAGCCCCTCGCACATATACATATGTGCCCATGTCTGTTGGTAACAGGACTCCTGGACCAACAGTTTACTTTTCTTGACTGGACTGAGAAATAGCACCACTGCCCCCCCAACAGACCCCCACCCTCCACCCCACCTCCCCACCCTGACTATCTTAAATGGCCATTTGTTTGAATAAACGTGCAGTGTGTTTGCCTCACCCACAGCTGGCTATGCCATAAATGTTGGGTTGATGTCTTGATGTGCCACACAGCAAGATGTACACACTCACCAACCACCCAAACCAGACAGATGCCTCCTGAATGCATGGCAAGCTGCCTGCACAGTCTACACAAAAGTGCATGTCAATACAACCATACTGATAGCCTTTAGGCTCTGGCTGAAGTGCCAATGCACAAACTGGCATGGCGCAGCACATAACGTCAAGGCAAGTCCTAGATGTGAGCATGCAGGTAGGCGTTAAGTGATCAAGTGTAAAAAGAGCAAGTGAGCAGGTCTCATACACTGCTTCTTCCATCCCATGAGTTGGGTGCTTGTCCTGGACAAAGAAAATGTCCTGGCAGCAGCCTTTCAATACTAGCTGCCAATGCAACCTGAAATGCAGGTCTGAACTTTCCAAACATTTTGCAAGTGGATTGAAAAGCTACCACAAGAATCCTAAGGGGTTGCAATTATTAGATACTAATCTCCATGGATGAGGGGTGTGTGTGGCTGGTACCAATGGATCATGCCCTGCGATGCTGCTGTGTGGCAACAAACATGGAGGCTCTTGTCAGCCAATAGCAAGTTGAAGTTGCCAGGTACCCGTTCTGACATCCATGTTGACAATTTTTGGCATCTAGTTTGCTCACGATCAATGGTAGGATAGAAAGCTGCATATTGATGAGCTTAAATTTGCATTTGATAAGTTAATTAACAAGCAATGATCTCCCTGAATAGATAACTCACAACTACCTAACAAAAAATCTCACCTCAAATACTGAAAGGCAGTGAAAAGATGCAGTGAGTTTTCCTGAATATCAAGATGGGCCTTGTCAGATTTCTCACATGATTCTTCCACATTTCTTGTCTTCCCCCCACACTATTTCAGGCTCCTCTAAGATTCCACCCTCCACTTTTGTGCTCAATCTACCTGAGGGCTTGTATCATCCAGAATGATATTGGCAGTTTGGGGTGGAATTCATTGCTCATCCAAAGTTGAAATCCGTCTTCTGAGATGCTGCTTACGTTGTCGGTAGACCATACAATAATCATGTTAATCTTAAATTTCTTTATCCACTGTTTTGTACTTTACCTGGGCTTCACATATAGTGCTTTCCGAGGCTTGTCTCCAGTTATATGGGGCAGTCATTGTGACCACTGTGTAGTAACATCAGGTCTACATTCAAGTGAATGAACATTAACAGCCTTTATAGAACATAACTATTTACAAGGCATATATTATCTACATTGAATTTTCTTTACCAAACATCTGGTAATAGGAAACATTTTGTTTTGGTGTTCCTGGTTGCTTGGTTGCTTTATCTCATTTTCCTGCACCCTCTAATTTTGCATTCTTTGCAGATCTGCAGAATATGCATCATAACTTTTAATTCCTAATTTCCAGATCACTTATACATATAAAATGGGAAAACAGGCACTGATTTTTAGGACACGTCATTTAGTAATTTTCTCTCATCTAAAATCAATTACCCTAAGTGTCTGTTACTTTGTGTCTTCCAGCCAGATTTTTATACTACTGAAGGTTTTACCAGGAATACCTGTTGCCTGAAATCGGTGTGTGTGTTTTAAAAGTACCATTTTATCAAAGATTTTCTAAAAGTCTATTTATCTAACATTTGTGGACTTTCAACTATCTGTTAAAATTGTTATCTGCTCCAAAATATCCACTGAATATGTTATTTGTCAACAGAGAAATTGTATGCAGCAGTAGTTCAGTTTCTCCACGATGTTGATGGCTCAGGAATCTGCAGCAATAGTCCTTTTTAATATCAAGGGGGGATAGTTAGGCTTTTTGCTATTAGAGATGGTCTATGACCGACACTTGGATATTTTAATATCTCTAGTTGACTTATCAGCACTAGCCTGAATGTTATTGATGTCTTGCTGTATGTGAGTTTATGCTGCTTTGTTATATGAGAAGTTGCTGATGGTACTGAATACTGTAATCATCACCATTCTCAGACATCCCCATCTCTGAAACTATGATGGATAAGATGTCATTGATGAAACAATTAAAGATGATTGGGCTGAGGATATGATCTTGAGGAACTCTTGCAGATAAGACGTAGGGCTAAGACATTTGGCCTCCAAAAGCCAGAACATTCTTCCCTTGTATCAGAGATAAAAGGTACTGCAGATGCTGGAGAATCCGAGATAACAAGCATGGGGCTGGATGAACACAGCAGGTCAAGCAGCATCATAGGAGCAGGAGCAGGAGCATTCTTCCCTTGTGCTAGCTATGACTCTAACCAGTGGAGAGATTTCCCTTGAATCCCATTAATTTCAATTTAACTAAGGCCCCTTGATGTTACACTTGGTCAAATGTGCCTTTAATGTCAAGAACATTCACACTCCCTTCTCTTTTGGAGTCCACCCCGCTCCATGTTTGGACCAAAGGTGTAATGAGTTTGTGGCCCAAGTCCAGTATTTGTGAGCAGGTTATAGCTGCATGTTGATGACTCCTTCAACCGTTTTGCTGACAAGTGGGAGTATACTGACAGGAGGTAGTGACCGATGTGCTGGGTCATTGGGTTATAGATTATGGGATTGAATACAGTCTACTGTCACTGATTGCTGACTGCAGCTCATAGAATTCCAGTTCGGAGCTACTGGATCTATCCCAACTAGCAGAACAGGAGTATCACATAACATCATAACCCATGTCCTCAGTTTGAGGGTGAAGCTTCATTTCCACAAGCTCTGTTAGTGCATCATGAAGAGCTGGATCAGAGACAAGTAGATTCATGAGTACAAAGTCAAAGGTGTTTTCACCTTGTCGCTTTTCTCCCTACCTGTCACAATCATAACATTACAGATATGTCCTTTAGTATGCAGTCAACTTGGTATTATTAAGCCATTTTAGGTGATTAACCTTGAAGTCCCCCACCCAGGATACAGTTTGTTCTTTCTGAAGTGGTCGTCAAAATGGAGGAGCATTGATTCATCGGCTTCAGGGAGAGCAATAGGTGGTGCAAACTGTTTTCTAGACTTATTTAACCTGAAAACATTAAACTTCGTGGTGTCCATTGTCAATATTGGGAATTCCAAGGGCAACAGCCTTCAATCTGTATACCATTGTGACACTGTGTTGGGTCTCCAGCGGGTCTGATGGAAGCTGATGCATGAAAAATCTTCAAGACAACCCTTCCAATTTTTGCACAAGTCACCTGTCTGAGAGGAGAACTTTACTGGATCACCATTGTCATGTCCACCATCTGGGTTGATGTTAGGTGGTCTGTCTGTTTTTTTCCCAAACTCAACTTTTTAACAACCATGAGGTTTAACTGAGTGACTAGCTTTGCCATTTCAGTGAGCAGTTAAATTTGATTTTAAATAAGCCAATAATGGCCACTAATGTACTTTCTTCATGGTTTCTGATGATCAAATGGCAAAGTTAAACATTAAGTCTGTGGAATCCATGGGTATTCTTCTCCAAGGCATTTAACTAAAGACAAAACAATGGCAATGTATTATTAGTGGCTAGTTTTTAATGTGCGTTAAAATGGTGTAGAAGCAAAGTGAGCTGACAACTACTGGTAGTGATCAGTTCGGCAAATGTGTTCAGCTTGTATAGTGATCCAGAATATCAAGAGTGCTTTGTTCTGCCTCATCCCAAACAAATGCTGCTTTCTCATGAAATTAAACAGGCAGTCATCTGTTGAAGACAAATGAAAAGAAGAACGTGCAACCATAAAAGACACCATGATGATTTTGTTTTTCATAGTTCATTTGCTTTTGTGCCCTCCAGAGTTTGTAAAAAATGAAGACAAGATCCCAAGTGATGTCTTGGATATCATTGACTCCAAATAAAAATCTGACGACCCATTGATGTTTAATGACCCTTCACCGGCCCACGCAATGGGAACTGGTGAGTTTCCCCACAACTGCAATATTAACATTTGATAAATATTTTTAAAAATTCTATTGTCTTCTATTCTTCAGAGCACCAACATTGTCTGGATTATTTAAAGATTATTGATCTCCCTTTTAAAACCTCCTTTTGGGTGCTCTGTGCTATAGGTAGTAGTATTCTATTGCTTATTCTATCAGTTTTATGAAATATTATCTACTGAATCACTTTTTTTCTACCTTATTAGTTTTTACAGTTTCCACTGACTATTCCTGAACTGTAACATCTGAGAAAAGTCAAACAATATTCGTACAGCGTTGGTGAGGTTGGCAGAACATGTGAAATTAGTTAACAGAAAATGGTAGCAAATCCAGAAGGTAGTGTCCTGAATCATTGAACTCCCTGCTGTGATTAAGGACGTGCTGTTTTCTCTGTTTCTACTAGAAAGAGAGGGCAAAGAATAACAGAATTACAGAAGAGGCTTTTAGAAAGGAGATTTTAAAAAAAATAAAATGGGGAATAAAGATGATGAGAATAAGAATTTTTGAAGAAGAGATTAAGTGGGGAAGGAGGCTTAAATCAGGAATGTTAGAGATCAAGGAGTGAACAAATAAAGGATTAAAATGTGAAACAAAGGGAGAAAGGAAGGGATAAATGGAGCAAGACCCGGAAAATAGAAAAATAGAGAAAATGGGGACAGCAAAGAAAACATAAACCAATGGAAGGAACGAGAGCTTAGAAAAAAATACAGAAATGAAATTACACTGAATCAGGATAGAATAGGTCAGTGTCCGTGAAGGACAGATTAAAGAGAGAATAAATAAAGACAGAAAATGGAACAGTAAATTGCACAGTTTTTACTCGGTAGCTATAGGGGGCAATACAACCTCAGCTATGGCACAGGACTTAACTCTGTTCTTTGCCATATATAAGCCGGGCACATTACAGCTGTATTAATGGGAGACTTTGAAATGCACACGTTAACTTGTACTCTACTAGTGAAGTGTTGTATGATCCCCACCTGGGTGAAAGCAGGAACAGAATTTATTGCTTTTAATGAGAAAAGAATCCAATAAAATATATTATAATAACGGCTGACTTCCATTATTTAAGATGTTTGTTACAATTTTGTTGAGAAGAACATTGACTTCCTGATCATGATGAACCAAGGACACTATAACTTATTGGACTATGCATCATGTATCATATTCAAGTGTCACTATTGTTCCACAAATTGATAGTGGGAACATACCTTTTACTTTAATGCCAAGCATACATGATTTCAGCTTCACACCTCAGGCTCCTATCCAACGTGATAGGTAGGAGGTACATGTTGGCCCTTACTGACCTCAGCTAGTGATCTACAAGTGTTTAAAGGTGCTTCGCTGGTCTTCTCGCAGCAGATTATCAGCTAGTTGTAAGCACTCAGCCTTTCACCAGCCAGAGAAAGTGGATCTGGGGCGGTAGCCACCATTCCCAATCTGTCCATTTCTCCATCAGATTTATAATTGGAGTCCTACAAAAGGTAAAGGACTCAAAAGAGCAAGTTTCCCTCTGCTGTTCACTTATCGTTTGGGTAGGAAATGGACATCTGGAAGGTGAAGATCCACATCTCCAGCCCATGATGTTTGCAGCTAATTGCAGTGAAAAACCTAAACATAATCTGGTGTTTAATTCATAAAATGTCTCCTCCAGGATTAGTATTTCCTCTCCTTAGATGTACAATGACAGAATGCATTATACATTAAGTTCCATTTGATTGTATGATTTGCACAATAATGGACAGTGATAGCTCTTGGCTCCCAAACGGAATTGTTTTGGCATTATATGATGCCAAGGTTTGAAACAGATCCAAGTATACCAAAATCAAACGAGCATACAAATGAGAGTTGCACAGTATTTCAGTCTAGGGATGGATTTGTCACATGTTTATTAAAATTATTTAATTCCTTTCTATTTGGATGCTATAATTCACAGTGGCAGACTCATTCTCTGATGAACTACATGATTATCAGAAGTTAAAAAGGAACATAAATATATACCTTGCTTGTAAATATCTGATGATAGGAAGAACAGGTCAAAATTTGGATAGATCT
The DNA here is from genome assembly GCA_024137785.1 of Ginglymostoma cirratum. Lineage (NCBI taxonomy): Eukaryota > Metazoa > Chordata > Chondrichthyes > Orectolobiformes > Ginglymostomatidae > Ginglymostoma > Ginglymostoma cirratum. The sequence continues at coordinate 1,062,241 of JAHRHZ010000040.1, forward strand.
TTTCACTAAAAGAAAGTCCAGCCCAGCTAACCTTTCTCCTTCATGATTATTTGTCTTTACTTCTGACCTTCAGTACTTGTAGATCTCATTTTCCATTGTGTGATTTCTAAGGTGTAAATGGTGATTAGACTGTAACTCCTGTTCTAGTATGGCACTCAATGTTATGCATGTACATATTAGAGCATTTATTACAGTAGGACATAAATTAACCCAAGTGAAGCTGAATTGAGAAAACAAAATCACCGACTTCATTAAAAATGTTTTATGTATACGACATGCAGGGTTAATATTCCTATTAGATTATTAATTTTAGGAACAGACTGGAGATTAAGTCCTTAAGATTTTTTTTGCACGCGGTGGAAACTTGACACTGCGTCTTAATATAAAATATGTGATGTTGAGTTGGCAACCTGTTTTACATTTCTCTTGATTTTAATGTACATTGTATTAAGCAGAAATAAAATTTGGACTCGCTGTATGATGGGTTGGGGCTGGGGTTAGGGTTATAAGCCCATTTCAAACTATTGCATGACACCACAATCTTCCCTCAATCCTCTTCCCCGCAGAGATCATAGGGACAGGTTTTACAAACAGCCACACAAGATACAAAGCTTCGTGGGATCAGGATGCTCCAGCAAGTTTGACCATTGACATTAGTATGCTCCACACCGTTTCCCGTTCATTTCTGTTCAAAAATGTTTGATTCACGGCAATTTTATATTATAACTATGTACATATTGTAAGTGGGAGATTGTGTCAGTGTCATTCATAAACATTTGCTATTGAATTAAAAGCATGTTGAATCAGTTTAACCACGTCCAAAGCTGCATACAAATATTCAGACAAAACTACATAGAATTTAGTTCATTTCAAGGAAATATTCCATCTTTGCTTTGAGATGATAATGGTAAAAAATTGCCTCAGTCTCACTTTCATAGTCTATATACTTATCTGAATGTCTTCTGGTGCTGTTGCCTCAAACAGACACCAGCCTACGCAATGTCCTATATATACCCATTGAAGTGTAGCTTTTTGCTGAGGGTGTTTGATGACATTTCACAGTTTAGATTTGACCTCAGTTTTGCTGCACTGCTTTAGATGTGAAACCTAAATTCAAAGTTTGCTTCAGTGGCTAAATAGCACTTAAATCTAAAATATTCCAAACTCCACATTCCATATGCTCGCTATGTCATACTTGTGGTCAGCATGTCTCAAGATTTGATAGTATTTAATAAAACTGAATTGTTATCACAAAATGTTATCTTAAAAGCAACACATAAGCAGAATTCTCTTTAAGGAAGAAAGAGCTTATTTTTATATTAGGATAGGATGACATATCAGCACACTTCAAATCCTGAGCTAATGTGTTATTTAAACAGGTTACTAAACGTGATAGCCAACATTTTCTGATAACTATCTTACTAATATATTTGATGAGCTTTTATTGGTCAAGAAAACAACAGCAGAAGAAAAGCACAATCAGCCAAATTTTACAGTTTCTTAGCTAAGACTGTATTGCATCAAGACTTTTGGAGGGTATATTGCTGTGAGACTTGATGGGTTCACTTGTTCTATCTTTCCAAATTTCCACAATTAGTGAGCAACCATGCCTGAATGGCATCTTTCATCTTCTATTTCCGAGGCCAATATATCATGTGCTGATACCATAACAACTCACCACAGCAATATCTCAGCATTCATGACTATACCGCTCATCTACACCATCATTAAAGACTTGTTGTGCAGCTGGACAAATATTGTCAGTCTAGGGTGGGTCCTGCACAGTTTATGACATTTGTTCCAGACATGGCAGACTGGAGGAAGTCAGCATTCTGCTGTGTGGGCAGATACCAGGAAGTCCTGCTGGACACATAGTGCAGAAATGAGACTTCTTCTTCCTCAGCCTGAGGGCTAGCAGCAGAGGCTATGAGGCAGCCCATGCTGGCTTAGTCTGAGGTTGCAACTAGGCCAATGCAGTCTCAATCATCTGAAGGTGTATGCCATTCTCCACTCTGCTAGGGAAGGTCTACAATCTTCTCTCTGATGTTCCACACTTGTTCTTTTTCTGCTACTGTACCTACATCCCACCAAGGCTAATGCTCTATCCTTCTCATTAATGCCTGCAATATATTTTCAATTCACTTTCATCCACCCCAATCCCTGACACCACTGACTCTGCTGCCCTGTGCACTGCCTACTCACTCGGGACACTTCCTCACCTGCATCAATGGTAATAGCTGTGCCATGCACTTTCATCTGCCCCTTTCTCTCTCATTCCAGGAGGAAGGCAGTCCTCAATAGGACAGAAAGAGTAAAGATGAATAGTAGGCTGCCCATCATTCAACTCCTCACCTCTTATGAGGAGAGGATCCTGAATCTTACCACCCCAAACAGGGCCTGGGCTTTTATTGGAGGCTGCTTTTGACTTGCTGTGCTGGGACGCCTTGTGAAAACTACCCTCCTTGAGTGGACTGAGGCCTGCTGACAACTATAACAAGCTTCCTGAGTTTGTGCCTGCACTATACAGTGAGGCAAGGTAGCAATACTGTGAGCCTCGTATCTCTGACAGAGGAGTCAAAGCACATAAAAGGCACAGCAAGGCAATGTAAAACATGGATGCTGTGACCATCTATGCAGGCACAGAGTAAGTAAGCTGCTGTGAGAGTGAGCAGAGAGCCCAGAAGTGTAGCCTGCCAGTCTAGGAATTGGGTACATTTCTCTGAGTGCACAGTGCCCCTGCGGCAGCAGTACAATGATAGTTACCTGTGCAGCATTGAAATGTAAAACTGACCTATATCATGAGGGTCTTAGAGGCTGGCACATCAATATGGAGTACATGTGGCCGTTACTTATGGAACGTCTCCTGAGACTTTAGTGTTCAGTTTCCAAAATAATGGTTGCTGGGAGCAAGCAGCAGGCTGAATTCATTAGGTCAAAACTGAAAGAACTGTGGATGCTGGAAATTAGAAACAAAAACAGAAATTGCTGGAAAAGCTCAGCAGGTCTGGCAGCATCTGCGGAGACAGATCAGAATTAACATTTTGGGTCCAGTGACCCTTCCTTAGAACTGACCTGCCGCATGTACTCAGCTTTGGTTTGCTTGTTGACTTTTTCTTACATCCAGCGTATTTGTCAAGCTTAGTACAATGTGAATCTGAATATTAATGAGGCCAGTTGTGCATTAACAAGGCTTTTGACAATTAATAATGACCGTGAATTGACATCTCACTGCTGCCTGGTGAGAATCTCACCATGGCACTTGTGAAAATGATAAAAGATGGAGCAAGATGATCTTCATATCAAGGTGGGCCTCATTGCACTAGTCACCTGATTCTATCACACTGCTTATCATAGCCCACATCACTCAGACCCCTACAACATTCCTATCACTGTGTTTTCAGTTTCTCTCCTATTTTTGCTGTCCTCTCCAAGCTCATCCTGTCCACGAGGCCCACTGTTAATTCCCCAACACAATTCCCATTAAACTAGCGATCTGATCCACATTAGCTAATATTGTTAATTGTTCTATGTATTCATTTGTTGTCCTTTTCTCTTGAAATGTACTGGCACAAATCCTTGACTTCTTCATCTTTGCAACCTGCTGCACCATCCCCAACTCTTTTTTATTTGTCTCCAAAATCCTTAATTTGTTGTCACCGCCCCGCCCAAATTTACTTCCATGGTTCCTGGAACTCCATGTTTGAATCCTACAATTGAGTTTCTGCCCCTGCTATTTCACCAAAACTGTTGGCGGGGGCGGGGGCGGGGGCGGGGGCATGGATTTGGTGGTATTATTGCTGAACTATTATTGCTTAATCCAAAGACCCAGGTCATGTTCTGGGAACTCCAGTTTGAATCCCGCCATGGCAGATGGTGGAATTTAAATTCAATACATATCTGGAATGAAGAGTCTAATGATGACCATGAATCCACTGTCAATTGTCAGAAAAACCCACCTGGTTCACTAATGACATTTAGGAAAGGAAACTGCCATCCTTACCAGGTCTGGTTTACATGTGACTCCAGAGCCACAGTGATGTTGTTGACTCTTAACTGCCCTCTGGGCAATAGGGATGGACAATAAAAGCTGCCCTAGCCAATGATGCCCTCATCCCGTGAATGAATGAATTTAATAAAAACAGCTTTAATCGAAGACACAGATGATCACGTCCTCTTCCACTAACACCTCTTGACTTCTGGTGGGACTGCTTCCAACTGGCTCCATTCTTTTTCATCTAACAGAGTCTTAGCATGTCACTGCACTGCTTCCTCAGGTGTCCCACAGAGATGTATCATTGGCCCCTCTGATATCTCATCTACATGCTGTGCCTCAGCAACATCGCCTGGAAGCACAGCAATAGTTTTCACATGTCTGCTGATGGTATCTACCCTCCATCTCACCAAAATCTCTCTTGTTTCATCCTATGTGTCTAAATTATCCAACTAATTATCTGGCATTTAATCCTCGGTATTCAATTAAATACTGGGAAGACCAAAATACTAGTTTTTGGTCACTCCGTTTTCAACCATTAACTCTTTTGTCTGACAAATATCTGAGTGGGATGTCATAATGGGCCCTGAAATGAGTTTCCAATGTCAGATTTCTGCTATAATTTTGATGAACTATTTTCATATCTGCAGCATTGCCCAACCTCATTCCTGTCTCTGCTCATCTACTGCTGGAGCCCTCACTCTTGTCTTTGTTATCTCTAGACCGAATGATTGCGATGTGCTCCTAGCGGGTCTCCAAACTTTTCCCCCTCTGAAAGTGAACTCATCTAAATCTCTGCTGCCCATGCCTTAGACCACAGCAACTTCCATTCCCCTACAACCCCTCAGCTTTCTGACCTATGTCAGATCCTCGTCAAGCAACATGTTGATGTTAAAATTCTTATTCTTGCTTTCAAATCCCAGCATTCTGGCAATGACAACATTCTGAGATAGCAATTCATACAAAGTGGAAAGACTATTTGTTTCCAAGAGTGTATTATAAATCTTTCCTCCCGAGGACAATCTCATACTGGAACAAGCTGCCAAAGAAAATACACACAGCCTCACCATTTAAAACCCTCAAGACCCACATTTAGATAATTTCCATTTAAACATTTTTATTATCTGGGCTACTGTGGTGATGGAATAAGGATATTACTTTGGGTTGCTGACATAAGTAGAGCAAAAGCTGGTTCACAGTCTTCCATAATATCCTGCACTTATCTAAATGTCTCTAATTCACCCCCCGGTTTTAATTGCTGTACATTTGTGGCTATGCCTTCAGTTGTCTAGGCCCTAAGCTCTGAGATTCCCTCCCTGCATAACTCCACCATCATTTTACCCCTTTAAGACACTTGATAAATATGATCTATTACCTCCTTTCATAGTTTGGTGCCATGGTATGTTAGATATAATGTTCCTGGGAAGTATCTTTTACAATAAATTCTTTTACAATAAAGACACAATATAAATATAAGTTGCTGTTGTCAATGTCTTCCTTCATTGCCCTGCTGTTCTTATTTCACTCTGTCTCATGTTATCCTCAATTTCTGTTTTTATTGCAGGAAATAATGCATATTTATTTTTGCTTCTTGTTACTATTGTGGTCTGTCAAATTATTTGCCACCTGGCTTTTCATTTAACCATATCAGTTCATTTTTTATTGAATGATATAGCATTGTAGGCTATAATATGTAACAAAGCAGCTCTGCATAGCACAACACAGAACAGTAGTGTACAATTTGTAAGCACAGAGCACCTTGATAATACAGTGAAGTATACGACAGTCAGTAACATATCACAATACAATACATTTGATTCTTCTGGAGTTCACGTTTCGTGTGATGGAATTCCAAATTGGAGTGATAAGAATCAATTGATTTTTAGTAACTGTTTCCTATTCATTAATACTGTCTAGAAATAATAAGATTTTAATGGGATCTCAATGATCGAATAGGATGGATATTCGTGAGTATTCAAAGATCAAGAGATAAATGAATAAGTGATGGTTCTGAATTATTGAATTAAAAGTACATTTTTAACATTAAGGATAAATGTTTCCTTTCAAAAGCATTTTTTTCCTTCAGATCCTTCTGGTGAGGTACATCTTACATTCCAAATGACAGGACAAACATACAGATCTCTATAGACTGTATAGTGCTCTTGTTTCAATTGTGCAATCTGTATCGGTTGTCAGAGCACAAACTATCCTTCCCTTCCATCTGCTCAATGCTTTACCTAACAACTTGAGAAAGATCATTATCCCGAGGAACAGACACAATGTGAACGTCTGTTAAGGCTGGCATTTGGTGCCAGGTCTCCAGTCCATGTCACAATACACCAAATCGTTCTAATGATTAATTTTAGTATCAATTTCATATGAAGGAATTGTACAATTGAGGCTGCTTGTTATTGATTTTCATTGCAAATATTTGAGTTTCAAAATGCATTACATAGTAAAAATACAAGCTGTTTCTAGGAATGATGGTGATGCTGAGAATATTGAAATATTAAAAAAACAAACTAGGCACCCTACTGAAAACGAACCTGACCACACAGTATTCAGAATTCCAGGGTTTAGCTGCTTTAGTGGGATATACCTGCCAGATCGGCATGAATCTAAGCTATGGGCCTAGCAAAGAAATAAATCAATCTGTCCTTTTCTAACACCAGTCAAAAGAGTCTCAAATAAGATAGACTGTCTATAGCTGTGAATGTTCAAATTTTAAACGAACCAGTTAGTTTGGGCATGTACACTAATAGGGGTTATTAACAAAGTAAAAGCATCACATAGAACATGAATTTTTTTCATAGTGGGAAAAAGTATTGGTTACATGTAATTGTCATGAAATCAGGCACCATGAAAATCAAGATAAACACTTGTAGTCATAATTTCATATGTTCCAAGGCTGCCAACTAGTTCTTGCAAGGATAAGAGATTGATAAATTGGCAGAATTAAATCGAACCTTTAAGAAAACATGAATAAAGATTTGTGGGCGAATGGATTTTCTGTTTAATTCAAGGGATGTGGACATCACTGGCTAGGCCAGCATTTATTGACCATCCTTAATTGTCCAGAGGGCAATGAAGAATTAACCACATTGCTGTGGACATGTAGATCAGACCAGGTATGGACAGCTGTTTCCTTCCCTAATGGACATTTGTGAACCAGATGGATTTTTACAACAATCAATTCATGGTTAGTATTAGACTCTTATTTCCAGATTTTTATTAAATTCAAATTCCACCACCTAGGACCTCTGAACATTAACTGAGTTTCTGAGGAATGGATAGTGATAATATAAAAGTTTTGACTGAGATGATTTTGATCCTTTTATCTCAAAGACCAATTTCGAATTTGCCTGAGTTGTAAAGATGGTTTTACTCACTACATCCTCAAGTGGCGAGCAATTAAATGCTGCACTGTTGTGCCCTCTACATTTCGTTGGTTGCAAATTAAAACAATGGGTGTCTGTGTTGTGCACATTTCCTAGCTCTGGAAGTTCCTTGGGATGCAATTCCTGTTCCTCCATTGTAATGACAATGGAACTGGATTATAAAGCTTCAACCACAATATATGTGGGTATTATCCTATTGGTCAATCATTGAAGAACCTAATTCCCCAATCATCCAGGGATAGATTTAGTCCCTGATACTTGGCGGTTCAGTGTAAAGTACCCCTTCAGTAGTGATGTAGTCAGGGTGGAATGTGCATCTGATTACTGACAATTTGATGGGGCTTAGTACACTTCTAATCAATACTTCAGCAGGGTCGAGTATGGGCCTAATTATTTGTCATTTAGCAAGGTGGAGTGTCTGTCTGACCTCTGGTCTTGCAGGGCTGATGTCTGATGATTCTTAACTTGGCAAGGGAAAAGTATGTATGTTTGATCATTGTTGATCTGGTCAGGCAGAGTGTGTCTGATCACTGGTGTCCACTGAGGTTGGTGCATGTCAGATTATTGTGGATTAGTCTGGAGTGTGTCTGATTAGTGAAGATGCAGTGACTGTGTGCTTTGCTCTTGATCTGTGAATATCAATTAGATACACATACTAATTGCTGTTAGCCTTCTGATGGAATGTATGTATGACCCTTTTTGAACAAATACGTACACATAAATGTATTATATAAATTAATCATGATAGCTTATTGTTGAAGAATGGATTCTCTCAGTCTGGTGGCAAAGTCCACAGCTGTGTCTGGTAATCATGTATTGAATATGAATGAAATATCTCTGGCAGTCCTGATAGTTTAACTTGCGCTGTTTGGGTAATAGAAGAAAGGCAGACGTGTAGATAACTCATGTTCTCTGGCAGGCAAGGAAGGTTCACAGGCTGGCTATCTTTTCAACATTAGTTGTAAGAAACACGAACACTCATTCCCTCTATTGCACTCACACCAAGTCTATATGTTTTTTTCATGTTAGCATAATTTATTAACATAATACACAGAGGATGTTTTGTCTTTGTATGTTGTCGTGAAATAATATTCAATATCGGTTTATCTGATATTAGATGGTATAACAATAGTCCAGTTTTCATCTTTTTTTTTCTTTATTCTTTCACAAGGTATACACATTGCTGGCAAGGCAAGCATTTATTCCCTATTGCTAATTGCGCATAAATTAAGTAGTTTGCTTCAGAATCAGCCACATTGCTAATGGGTCTGGAGTCATGTGTTTTGAAGAAGATGCACTGGATTTGAAATGTTGGCTCCGTTCTTCTCCACAGATACAGCAAGACCCACTGGGTTTCTCCAATAAGCTTCTGTTTTTATCTCAGATTTTCAGCATCCACAATTCTTTGTCTTATGACACTAGTCAAGTATGTTTCAAGTACTTAAAAATAAATCTGCTGAACTTTACCTTTTTTAAAAAAAAATTAGATCTAACTCCATTAATTATGCTTCCTTGTATCACATCATACTTATCTACAGGTTATTTTGTAACATGGTTACAATTTACTCTCCAAATTTCAAAGTATGGTACTTAAATGCTTTACTAAAAATCCATCAAACTGCTACAATTTGTGTTGAATCTCTCAAATATTCAATGTATACATCGGGGTTCCTCAGTCTGACATTAAAAAAAGTTTACATTATTTTGTACGTCTTGTCTTTGAGGTTAACCAGTTAATTCTTCATAATTTAATCAATTGTGAAATTTGTTATTCTTCTACTTAATTTGGATAGAAGGAAGCATAACAAAAATATGCCCAAAACCAAATCCTGTCACGTTCTGCTTCCTCATGGACATTCTGCCACACAAATTTAATCAATGCATGTGGGCATGTTTCAGTTGGATGGTGAAGGAAGCCAACTGCCGCTGCACCATCTCATTCAGCTCCTCCACTGCCTGTGTTGGAAGGCTGCTTTTTTCCATCCACAAAGTTCAAATTAAGTGTATGATGGAATAATCCGTCACTTTTGCTGCTTTGACTGCAACAGCAGTAAAGAGGTTTGATATCATCCAGGACCACAAAGTCAACATGATCAGATCCTTCAGTTTGAACTAGCATTTCTTCCATCACACTGTTTCGTCACTGTGTTTCATCTGCAGGTTGAACTGTAACAAGTCACCAGAGATTCTTTGGCAGCACCTCCCAAATACATGACCTCTGCCTTTGAAGGGAATTGCAACAGCTGGTGCATGGGAATTCTATTGCCTGTACATTGTTCTTCATGTCACATATTACAAACATTTATAATGCCATTTCTGCGTTGACGTTGAGTCAAAATTTTAAAACAACGTAGTTTGCCAGGTTATGAGACAGCCTTCGCACCTCTATTGCAATACTTCAAGAAGAGTTCAACTGGGGATGGACAATAACATGGCTTTGCCAGTGATGTCTATTACCCATGAATGATTATTTTAAATACACCAATTAGAACACTAGTTTTAGGCGATGAGAGTTACTAAACTGTAAAGTGAATAAGTCACAAAATATGTTGAGTCAATCTGTGTTAAATTTCCATCTGCAGTTTGCGTCTTGAAATATGTCAAATTGGTAAAACCACCAAGTTGTATTTAGATCAGGAGGATATAAATCATTGCAGCAAGATGAGATAATGTATGTCTGACCACATGCAGTTTGTCGGAGTCAACACCAGCCCATCATAAAACTCATTTCTTATATTGACTACTAACTTTCAGACATTCCTTACTATCAGGAGAACAACACAGTCTCCAGATAAATTAGAAGTCTATCACCTGGAATCATAAAACTGAATAACAAGGCTTTAGGAGCGGTAAATAGAGCAGAGTTAGTCCACTAAAACTTAAAATACTGTGATGAAATGTCCAATCACAGAGAAATTGCTCAAGTACTCAATTGATGTTTTACAATAGGTTTCATAAAAAAGAGTAAAAAAGAGTAAAAATTGTCAGAAATAATGGTATACCTTGAAAGTGAATGTCATTTAGAATCACAAAGGAGAATGCATCAGGATGTTGTTTTCGCTTATGTTAAGAATGATACCTGGTGCTCGCAACTTCCAGAATATAGCTCAAAAAGAACTGATTCAAAAAGTTGTGAGTCCTTGTGATGGCTCAGGTTAAATCTTTAGGGAACTGGAAAACAGTTCTTGTGATCCTCATCTTCATAAAATAGCTGAAGGATGAACCATCTGTTAATCCCCTGCAAGCCTTATTCCTATTTTTGGGAAAGTGTTTGAAAGGATTTGGGGCAATAATATAAGAGAGTATCTTAATGAATGACCGATCCCAGACAGAACGATTTTAGCAGTGGTAGGTAATTTATTTATTTCACTTAATTAATCAATTTTTTTTTGACAACACAACAAACCCAGTTGACTGAAGGCAGTGGAAGTCATCTACATGGGGTCTCCAATTTATGAACATCCAACTTAGAATTCCTTGTACTTGTGAACAAGTTCTCACATAACTATGAATTTTAAAAATCTGACATGCCAATATTTGCAAATCGATTTATGAACAAACATGAATGGAACCTATTAGTTACCCCGGGCCCTCCTGTGCTGCTATTTTAGGGATGCATTTGACATTGTTTCTTATAATAGGCTACTGCATAGGGCAAGCACTTTGAATAGACAGAAAAGTATTACGGTACATTGAAAAGTGTTAACTTTCAGTGGACAATAATAACAGTAGATTTTGGCAGGAATCTGGAATGCATTATAATTATCGTGAAAATGGACAATTAATATTCCACTTTTGTCGTCCCTCTTTAATACCTGAGACTTTTGTAGATTAGAAATTGTTCTAAAAAGGACACGTGTTCACCTAACAAACCCAGGCTACTCGTCTGGGTGGGATGCTCTTCGGAGGGTGGGTGTGGACTTGTTGGGCCAAAAGGCCACACTGAAGGGATTTCATGGAATTCTATGGAAATCACAGAAAATATGCAAAACTGGCTGCCACACAATTACCACTTTCAGTTAAGAGGCACCAAAACTCAATGAGGCATCAAGAAATTTGAATCTCTTGAATCTCTTGAAACTTGCATGACAAATTCACATATTGCAGATGAAAGGTTGCCTGTTGAAAGTTCAGTTTAAAAAATAAGGATAGACTTAGAATATACAAATGAGCTGTATTTTAGCATCTCTCTTCGAGAAAAAGAACTGAGAGACAAATTAACATGTATTGATACAAGCAAGATTGCTGGAAGCTTTTTTCTCTGTCTCTCTCGCTCCCTATTTCTGTCTTTCAATTTATCTCAAGCTGAGAAACTAGCCAATGAAAAGCAACTTGAAACAGCAACTGTGAACCCCAGGATGCCTGCAGCTTCACCACTATGTAGAAAACAATTCAGCAGCTCAACAGTTAGGACTCAGGTTTCACTCTGAAACTCAAAGACTAAGAAACTATAAAATGCAACTGCTTTTGCTTTGCTGTCTAGATACCCCTCCCCATGTGCCCATTATCGTTGTAAACTCATTATCTTTATATTGCATGTGCATGTTTGATGTTGTGTTTTGGATTGTGTTTCGGTAGATAATAAAACTCCACTCTCTTCAAGTCAAGAAAAACTTGGAACTGCTTCTTCATTTTTTGATCTGGTTAACTCAGTTTAACTGAAATGCGGTAATTACATGCTAAAATAGAACAAAAAATATTTTTAAGACTTGTTGTAAATGACAGAGAGATTTTTTAAAAAAGGAGGTAGAAGCTGTGATGGCTCCTCAGCTTGTCGTAACAAAGAATACTAACAGGTGCCGCAGGGTTTGGTATTGTGGGCACTGATTATCATTTTTTTAAACAAATGATTTAGAGGAAGGAATTAAGTCCAAAATGTCCACATTTATTGGCAGTACTGACTGAAGAGTATTGCCAAATGACAAATGTCCAAGCACCAAATTGCTTGATTAGTATATCAACATGTGGAAAAATAGCAGTGGTAATTTCATATTGGGACATGTAAGGATATGAGATTGACAGAGAGTGTGTTGATCAGGATCGGGTGCTAAATGGAAATACACTTTGACTATTGGATCAGGAATGAGGTCTTGGGTTTCCATATTGTTCTAAAAACAAATGGGTTGTTTTTATTTCAATAGATACTTTAAACTTTCTAAGGAAATCACTCATGCAAATTACATGTGAAATTTAAAAGGACACATTTTAATTCTGCTAAGTTCTATAAGAAACACTTATTATAACAGCTCTGAACAGATTGGTTAAATAAACAATAAATATGCAAGACTGAGATAGAAACCATCACATCCTTGTTACATACATTCCTAACATCAGCACCTTTTGTTTTATCTGTTTATGAGGTCAACAATTCAATGTAACTGTAAAATGGAAGCAGGATGAATTAGTACATCCCAATTAATTTAATCTCATGAAATGGACATGGAGCTGAAAACTGACAGAGAGTATCAAAAGACAGCACAATAAATAAAAGAACAGTGCTCGACCTGATCTGTGTTAGGTTATGAATGTAGTAATCAAGATGGTATAAAAGTATTTACTTTTAATTAAGATTAAAGCACTTTATGGTAGATATAGTTGTTGAGATGTCTGAGATCTCTTCATCAGGTAATGAAAGTGGTAATCAAGTAATTGCATTACAATTACACACAATTAACATCAACTGCTATCAGGATGTTATTAGCCACTAACAAGCATTTGAAGCCACATGAAGGTTGTATCACCAAGCTGTCACCTTTGGGACAAAAGAAAGCTTCTGTCTATTGAATTCCAGGTTCCTTTTGAGTTCAGTTTCTAACTGCTATTAATGCCAGTCCTAAACTCAGCCAAAACAGAAGTTTTTGAACAGCGATTTTGATTAATTTTAAGAATTACTTCCTAAAGTTTTATTGACTGCTATTTTTACCCATGGCTAATGGCCACATTAGCAGGTGGCTTGTAATCCAGGTACAGGCCTTATTTAATTGGACTTGAAAGCTGTTGGCTTGGAAGAAATCTGTTCAGTTAAAGAAGATTGTAACTTAATCACAGTAGGCAGGAAAATAGGTTTATTCTGTCATATTTTGTGGCTGATTATAAAATCAGGGTAAAGCATTAGACTGCCATTTTATGTTGTCTTTGGGAAGAGGTATTTCATCAATAATTTGCATTATAATAGTCCTGGTGACCACTGAGTCTTTGTTGTTATCGCAATGTTTTATTTTATTGGAACTGAAATGATGGGAATTAGTTTTATTGTGGCTTATCTCACTGTACATTGACAGCTTATTCAAAGGTGGTGAGTTGCTTTTCTCTGACCTTGTAATCTTCACATAAGTGATACAGATCGGAAAGAATTGTAGCATTTTAGTAAATTCATTGTTCCATATTGGCAAATATTTTTATGTTTCACATTCTTCATATGTTCATTGATGGCAAATAAGAAGGGAAAATAAAATTTGACTACTGTCTCGTCATTGGATGTCTAGCCACATTTCCACCAATCCAGTTGAAGTATATGCTTTATTCTAAAGCTGCTTTTCCATACCGAAAATGAAACATTAAATTGTTCAGAAACCGGCTAATATGATGTTCCCAAAATTCCATGCTTTTTTAGGTGGCTCTAAAAATCAGGAAAATTCCCTTGAAGCACAGAAACATATAAAATAGGAGCAGGAGTTGGCCATTTGGCCCTTCAAGCCTGTTCCACCATTCATGGCTTTGATCATAGCTGATCATCCAACTTCGTACCGTGTTTATACCTTTTCCCCATACTCTTTGATTCCTTTGGCCCCAAGAATTATAGGTTAAGAACTGCGAGAACTTCCTGAAAACGTTCAATATTTTGCCTTCAATTGCTTTCTGTGGTAGAGAATCCCACAGGCTCATCACTCTCTTAGTGAAGAAATTTGTCGTCATCTTATTGAAAGCCTTTTTTTACATCCATTGCTTTGGATTTGAAGCCATACCTCCATAGCAACATTAGATTACTGCTCCTCTAATATTACCACTATGCCACTACCTCAATGTACCTGGATTTAAGAACAGAAAACTATCTATGGTTTCTGATAATGATTGCTGTTCAACAAAGCCTGAAAGGGATGTTGAATGGAAAGAAGATTGGGCTTCATTTGATGCTTCACTTGGTTGAATAGCCTCCAGGCTCAAAGCTTACAGATGTACAATGGCCTTTTTGTAGTGTTAGGCAACTGCTACCAATGGAACTGCTTTCCAGCAGGAGCTGATGCATTCAGAAGTGGAGGAAAAAGAATAGTTGCCTGAAGAAGACTGAACAGTTTGGTTAAAAAACGTAACTGTTATGTTATCTATGACACATACTTTGTGTTATTGTTAAGGTAAACTGACATTTCTGTCTGTGTTCTGGTTATATATTTCAATAATAACTCTGACACATTTCATTCAAAGTGTATTAAATGGTAAGAACTGATATTGGTCATTATTGTCCTGCAAGCTCAGCCAGTCCTTGGCTCATTGTCTGCTCATGTTTTAGCCTGAGCCATTTTTCGTGGCAGTTTTTACTGGGGAGATTTACAATTGCTTTTCATCCTCGGGATGGAGTGAGAAGCCAGTCCAACATGTAACTTAGCCATAATGTGAATCACATCCGTATTATGCTGAACCGCAGATTAGTCATCTCATAAACTGAAGTAACTGACCCTACATTGACATTCAGATATAATCAGTAAGTGCGTAGAATGCAAAAGCTAAGGCAGTTTCCCTGAAGATAACTACACTGAAGCTTTCCTTACAAGATAATTAATATGTTATTTTTAGTTTTCATGTTCATCAAGGTGAAGAATGTGCTGGAGAATGTAACGCATCATGTCAGACAGCAGCTTCCAACAGCATGCATTCCTAGAATAAAAGCCTTTCTTGGTGGTGAGACTCCTATATCACCTCTCAATCAAAAAAGCTGAAAATGAGCAGCAAATTACACACTCTTCCTCCAACCACCCCAACTCTTGTCACCAAACTGGCCTCAAGAAAAAAAGCAGACAAATTGTTGTAAGATCGTAGGAACTGCCGATGCTGGAGTCTGAGATAACAAGGTGTGGAGGTGGATGAACACAGCAGGCCAGGCAGCATCAGAGGAGCAGGAAAGCTGACAGATAATGTATTGTGTCTGCAATCTCCAAACAGCAATTTTATTGCGCCCATGTGATGTTTCTTTCCAATTTCTCCACCAGACATCCTGTGCCCTTTCTATATCAAATTTGCCAATTTATTTACAATTAGGGGCTGAGTTTGCTGTGGGAGCTTACGTTGACTCGGGATAGTTAGATTTAGTCTGGCCAAACCAATTACCCATGGTAATATTTCACAAAATTTCAGGTTATGTTTGTAATTCACTAGAATACTGTACATTCCCCAGGCCGTCACTTAGTAGCTGGATCTTACTTGAGCACAGTTTGAATGTGTGCAGAAACTAGATTTGAAACATCACCATGAATTAATCTCTAGTTCACAGCAGAAAGACAGAGGATGGAATTTTCCAAGATTGCCCAGAGTTTTAAAAGGGTGGGAGGCAAAAAGATTCAGTTCTCTGACAGCGGATAGAGTATTTTTACAATTAAATTCTAAAAGCCATTCGGTGGTGGGGTCAAGGTTGTTGAACTTCATCATCAGGAACGTGTTTTGCATTCATTAACACATCATGAATACTCACTAACAGCTCAGCCCACTGGAATTATGTTAGCAGGCATAATCTTGTTAAGGAAAATTGGAAACACGTGTACGCAAATCCGATGTACCTGGTTGGGCATGTTGCTTACTTCAAGTTATGTCGAGTACGCATTTCTTCACGAGTGTGGCTCTTTCATAACCAAAGTCTTTCTTTGTGCAAATACTTTCAAGTTTGGAAGTGAAGCCTGACTTGGCGAACAAACCAAATGGGACAGTCAAATTTGCTGATGCCAGCAAACCTGACTGAGGTTGGCAAACAAGGGTGAACCAAAAAGGAGACTCAACTCAAACGGCCATCTATCGTGGCTGTGTCCTTGTCCCATATAAGCCTTTGGTCAAAACCCTGTTATATGTACATTGCCGAGAGTGTGAGCTGCTGAGTTTTATTGCTCTGTTTATGTTTTAAGTTTGAATCCTGGGAGATGTGTGAGAGGCAGTCTCACTGTGAAGGCAGTAGTGCTACAATGTAGTAATGACAC
Source organism: Ginglymostoma cirratum (assembly GCA_024137785.1). NCBI lineage: Eukaryota > Metazoa > Chordata > Chondrichthyes > Orectolobiformes > Ginglymostomatidae > Ginglymostoma > Ginglymostoma cirratum. The sequence goes on from JAHRHZ010000040.1 coordinate 1,078,809, forward strand.
AATTTGCACATGATGCAAATGATGGAGATGGCTGGCGCACTGTTCTCTGCAGTTACAACCTTACAGTTCTATCTCATGGGAAATGAAGTTTTGAGTTGTTAATAGTACACCCTGGCAGAGTGCAGCAGCTCATTCAGGCTCTTGTGGCACTGGGGCAAGATTTTCTTGACCCACCCATGGGAGCGGGCCTCCACAGTCTCCTCTGTCCAGCTGACATCATCAGTCAAGATGGCCTCTCGTTGCTGTCCATAGGAGAAAAACTTTCGTTCCCGCCTGAACTGCCTTCAGAAGAACCTCTAAAGAGGCATTATAAAACTGATTTTTGCTTGGTCACAGACCTCCCCAGGGTTGGCAGGGAATATGGTTAAGTGATGCAGCCAGGTTGCAGACTATGAAGTGCTGTCCGTATGCCTTTTAAATGAAGCACAAGGAAGTTGGAGTCCGATTGTCCTGGCAGGCTTCAGGACAACCTGTGCATAAAATCTGGCGGTTTCCCACGTGTTACAAGTTGGGAAAATGTAATTCAGGTGGAGAAACCTGACTTGCCCCCAAGTGGAAGCCCTTCCTGCTTTTATGCTGCACCCACACTTAGACTTAAAAGGAAAATTCTGCCCATAGAGTTTTATTTTCTGTGTTGCTGACTCACATTGTCGTAGTCTGATAATACAATAAGTAGGTAATTATATAGTTAGGAATCATAAATAGTTAACTCAATTGACGTTATCACTGAGGTGTTCAGAAATTGACATGGAAACACAATTTCTGAAGTAGTGAAAGAAAATACTGACAGGTTAGCTAAGAAAGCTGGTCAGTTATCAATCATTTGAAAAATTAAATTGGTTCCACCTAGAGCTATTATCAATTATGTAGCACCCAGACTTTTTCTTTCCTCCTTTATTGTGGCAGTCAGTAATTTACCATGTTAATATTTTCTGTACCATATCTTGCTCCCTCTGGATCAAACAATAGTTGTGTTTAAATTTCCTCCTGCCTATTACATGCAAATGGAAAGAAAGGCTGCTAGTTATATCATTCAGACATTCAGTTCGCTATTAAATAATAGCGTGTATATTGTTTATTAGGCAAAGTGGTTAGCAGTCCGTTGTGGTGACCTATAAAGACCTTTATTTCAACTTTGCTGAACAGGAGTTTTTTTTAAATGATAGTTTGCACGAATGATAGATGAATTTTATTTCTCTACTTGTACAGTCCCAAGGTCTTGCCATTCAGTCACTACTTGTCCATTAAACAAGAAATACTATGTTAATGTAAAAGTAGAAAAAAAATCAATGCTACTCAGATCAGTAGCTGTGGGGAAACAGTGCAGCAGCTGGTGTGCAAACAGCAAGCTCTCATGGATCAATGAAATTACAAGCAAAATCTGCTGATGCTTTCAAACTGCTCAAGCCATATAACTTCTAACCTTTCTTAAGTTTTAGGAGTTTGAACAACAATGGCACAGGGAATTTAGCTGCAATGTAAGTATTACCTCCCTCATTTTCTTCACCATAGCTTAAGCCATTCTTATATGTATATCTCCAAGATGCTGTTACAAAACTTTAGAGCAGGAGTAGATTCAGTTAACACGTTTGAAAATGCCAATAAATAAATTAAATGTGTTTTTGTTTCTTAGAAATTATCTCCCTTTCTCATCCTACTGCCTGTAAAAATACATAGCTTCGAGCCAAAGACTACATTCCTAAGTTTTCTATTGCTCCACTTCTTGTGCTATGACTCAGTGGTTATTGTTGCCAGCTCCGGGCAGCACCTCCAGGTGAAATATTCTGCTGTAGTTGGATGTTACAATATAGGTATGGGTGTAATAGAATCCAGTAAAGAAATAGATTGATCTGCTGAAAGCACAATAATTTGACTATAAGCCAGAAAGCAATTGAAACAGTTTACTATGTTAAATGTTAATTTTATATAAAATTTGTTTATTTATGTGAAATTGAAGTGTATTAATTGAAATTTCACTTGGGCATGTACAAAGATGTACATTATTTACTAAATGTAAGGCTGAGCGAAGATTGGTTTCAATACAATCCTTTATGTGGATGCATTTGTTGTTTGCGGTTCTCATTAGCTCATTATTCAATCCAAGGAAAGACAGTGGAAGCAGATAATCTAGGGGAAGAAAAATGTGTTTGTTTTTGAGAAGAAAAAATATGGTTAAAGATTTGGAATTTGGAAGTTGGGTTGGAACTGGAGAGCTCAAAGGCAATTATGAAGAGGACTGTGATGGAAGATTGGGAGGGGACTGTTTCCAAGGGGGAACAACTATGTATAATATAAACTAGCATGGAGATCAGAAGGGGAAACGAGACACTCAGGGGGATCAGAAGGGGAAACTAGACACTCAGCAGTTTAATGGGAACAGAGTCAAAATCCGAAGGCCAGTCTATAGGTAGGTATGAGGAGAGTGAGATGATTTACATTCCAGGGTCATCTTGAATCACGAACTGCTTAGCAGTGGAGATTAATTCCTTATTAGTTCCAGTCAGATCGAATTGGCTAAACAAGATGTGAACAGCTTCAGCTCAAGACAGCTCGCATTGGGGTTGAAGGAATAAATATAAAGGCTGAAGTAGAGGGAATAGCTGCAGTGGAAGGGAGGAAAGATTTTGCTGGAGATCAAAGTAGAATACTTCAGCTGATCCGTAAGCCAGAAGTATTGTATTGAATAGAGGAGATGGAAGGGAAAGAAGGATTCATGCAGTGAGGGTTACAACGAATTGATCAGAGATGGCTTTGTCAGTGATTCAGATGATGGGAATACAGAGATATTCGAGAGATCGAGGGACAGTGAACTTAGAGGAATGAGGGCAACTTGAGTTGAAGTGCAACTTGAAATCACAGCAGGTAAATAGTAAATAGATTTCTGAAGAAGGGTCCAGAACCGAAACGTCAGCTTTCCTGATGCTGCTTGGCCTGCTGTGTTCATCCAGATCTACACCTTGTTATCTCAGGTAAATAGTAAATATGTACTAAGAGGTAGAATGGATTCCATTAAGGACAAAGAGGGTGATATATGCTTGGAGGCACAGAACAAGACTAGAATACTCTATTAGTTATTTATGTTGGTATGTACAAAGGAAGAGGAAACTGAGAAAATATCAGTTGAAGTAGATATAGTCGAGATAATGGATGGGGTGCAAGTTGAGACGGCAAAGTTTTTAGGAAGACTGATTAGCTTGGAATGAATAGATATCTTTGTCCAGATGGCTTACATCCTAAGTTATTAGAAGTAGTGCGTTGAGGTAGCAAAACACTTTCCATAATTTCCTAATCTGCTCCAAGTATGGGGAAAGGATATTCAAGGAAAGGTGTGAGGACAGAATGAATAGCTGTTGGTTTAATGACAGTGATAAGTAAGAATTTAGAAACAATAATCAAGGGAGATAATCATCAGATATTTGAAAAGTTTTGAGTTAATTAAGATTTGCCAGCAAAGACTTTTAAAAAGCAGATCATGTTTGCTTAAATTCAAAACATTGAACATTTTGATGAAGTAACAGAGAAGGTTGATGAAGACAATGCAACCACAGTTGTCTATTTGGATTTTAAGAAGAAATTTGGCAAAGTAATACATAAGACATGTGGTTAACAAAATTGAGGCCAGTGGTATAAGGAGTCACTATCAACTTTGTTGAAATAGTGGGTTTGGGACAGAAAGCGGCAAGTTGCAGTAAATGTTTTTGTTTTGGACTGGAAGATGGTGGACAGAGGTGTTCTCTAAGGGTCAGTGCTAAGAGCACTGCTTTACTGTATAAGTCGGATAGTTGGAATGCAGTACAAATTTTCAAAGTTTAACAATGATACCAAACTTGGAAAAGTGACATTTTTGCCAATTGATACCAATTGACTACAATAGACATAGATTGGCAGAATGGACAGGTAACTCATAGATAGGACTTAAGACAGAAATATAAGCCTGAGGTAATACATTTTCACAACAGAGGTGAGAAGCAATTTAGACTTCTAAAGAGTACACAGGGCAGAGGAAACAAAGGGTACACGTGCATAGGTCTTTTAAGATGGAATGACTTATTGGGTACTTAGCAAAGCATATAAGGTCCTGAAACTCATAACTAAAGGCACTGAGTACAAAAAAACCCAGAAAAGTTGTTCTAAACCTTTATAACACTCTAATTAATACAGGGGTAGCATATTGCATCCAGCTTCCCATACTTCACACCTCAGGAAGGATATGTGAGTCTGTGAGATATTTCAGAGGTTCCAGAGATGGGGAGTGTTTAGCTCCAAGCTTCGATGGAAAAGCTGGGATTGGTCTCCTTGAAAGAAAGATCATTTAGAGGAGATTGGATATGGATGTGAAAGATTATGATGAGGTTGGATAAGATAGACAAAGATAATCTGCTTCCATCAAATATTCATTCAAAGACTTGAGGACACATTTTGATGTTTTGGGGTATAAGATACAGGAAGGATGTGAGGAAGAATATTTATGCTGTAAATGGTAATGACCTGAAACTTGCTGCCTCAGAGGGTTGTGGACATAGAAGAGATTAATGAATCCAAGATGAAATTGAATGGCAATTGAGGGAAATAATCTTGCAGGCCTACAGGGATGGTGCAAGATAATGGGACTGAGAGGATTGCTCTGCAGTGAGCTGGCATGGACTCAGTGGGATGATTGGCCTCCTTTCATGCCATCAATGACTCCACTCCATGTTAATGACTCAAAATGCAACTGTTGGTGTATTACTTATGTGTTCATAGTTATAATTTATTAATGCTGGAAATGATTGAACATTTTCAATGACGCATTAAGGTTTCACACTTGTGTTTTGTTGTTGCAATTCCCATGATATCACAGGTTGCTGTTGTATTGTGCAATTCACAGAATTCCTACAGTGTTGAAGCAGAACATTTAGCCCATCAAGTCCACACTGCCCCTCCAAAGTGCATCCCACCCAGAACCAGCCCCCTACCCTATACCCATACCCTGCATTTGCCATGGCCAATCTACCTAACCTGCAAGTCATTAGACTTTGGGAATAAACCAGACCACCCAGAGGAAACCCATGCAGATACAGGGAGAATGTGCAAACAGTCACCCGAGAGTGGAATCAAACCCGGGTCCCTGGTGCTGTGAGGTAGCAGTGCTACCCAGTAAGCCACTGTGCTGCCCACAAATTCTTCTAAATTTCTATGGATATAGTAAGCTTTTCTGCATTCTGGGCAGCCACATATTATGGACATATGTCCACAATAAGGACATATGTATCAGTTCATGATACATATGTCCTTATTATGTCTCCTAGCAGAATAGAAGAAAATATCTAATAACAAAGCTTCATGCTATCAATCATATCATTCTTTCCATAGGCCTGCACCACCACAGACTACCTGTTGGCTGCCTCTGGAAAATTTTTTCCTATCCTGAAAAACAATTTGAATACAACTTCACAATATCTATTCACTTTTGTATTTTATAATATTCAATTCGGGCTAGTTACTTTCCACCGATGACAGTTTCATACTTTTAGCAAGGTTGGATTGGTCATATTTCACAAAGTATTGGATCATCTTTGTGCAAGGCTGACACATGTACATGCAAAATAGTTGCATTGATGCTGATTTTAATACTTGCTGAAATATTGTCTCTAACAGTGAATGAAATATTATTGGGTATAAAGTATAGAAATCTCAAAGGCATGATTTGTAGTTTAATTACATGTAGCTCTTGGACATTTAAAGGAAGAAGTTTATATATTGTATCAACAACTAAATCAGATTGTCATTATTTTAAATACTCCAAAAATGAAGTGTTTTAATACAGCAATACATTACTACTTTATTAAAATAATAATTTTCCTTTTTTCCAGAGCTGGTTAAATTTGCGCTTTTATCTATTGTTTTATAATGACGTGCATATTTTTTCATTCCTGTGTGTGTATGTGAATACGTTTGTCTGTGAATATCCTGATAAACTCAAATAAATAATCAATTTGTTTCAACAGTCCTTTTGAAGAAAAGGAATGGACATTTGTATTAAACTTCAAGTGGAACAAATCTTTTGGAAAATCAGGAAATCAACAACTTGAAAATGGAAATTTAGCCTAATTTTTGTGGGATTGGATGACAATTTTACACCCACTGCACAGCTTGTGGTAACTCCAAACTATACTTTGTTATTATCAGACTAATGAATTGGGGAGAAAAAAATACACAGCCTGCCGTCATCTTCAGCATTTCTAAAAAAAAAATTTCTGTTCCCTCATCGGTGTGATGCAAATTGCCCTGCTTTGTGGATAATTGTTCCAGAAATAAAGAACACATAACCACAAAGGCCTTGGTAATGTGGGCATGGTGAGACTTGAGATAACATTATGATTGTGGGTCATCCCTTCACTTGTCATTTAGCTATTGACAATTTACTCACACCATCTGACAGTTTCGATCACCTGCCGAGACTTATTATTCGACATTTCACTCACACTATTTGTACAATCTTTTGATCTCTCAGCCCTTGATCTCTCCGTCTATAAACTCTATATCTGTGTGCTGTGCTCTCTCACTTCACCTGACAAAGTGGCTCTGCTCAGAAAGCTTGAGATTTCAAATAAACCTGTTAGGTTATAACCTGTTATCGTGTGACTTCTGACTTTGTCCACCCCAGTCCAACGCCGGCACCTCCACATCTTTTAAACAAGTTCCACACGAGGAGGTGAAATTCTCAAAAAGGCTGCTGCAACTTCCCCTTTAAGGGGGGTTATTTGCTTGTTAACACCCTTATTAACTCCACTTCTTTCTTTATTAACATGCAGCTTCCCATCCTATCACCTGCTGCAAGCAAACTAGATGCGAAGAGTTCTTGACATGGAAGTCAGAGTAGGTACCACACAACTTCAGCTCACCACTTGCTCCAAAGCACCTCCACAAAAGACACTGGGCACCAACGACTCAGGCCAAGTTCCATGGACAACAGCCACATGCAGCCAATATCCATGGACTTTGGTATCCTATACATGCCAGCCTTTAATAACCCAAATGGCACATCTCCACTCTACTTTTAGATCACTTCTGCACTTCAATGCTTTACATTGGGGTGAAACAGTAACTATCACTGTAAGGCTGCACCAAGGTCACTGTATGCTCAGGGTCACACAACCAGCTCATGGATGCCAGTCCTGGCTGCGATAAAATTTGTTCCCTCACTGTCATAACGCACACTCACTCTGAGCTGACCTGGACGCTCACAACATCTCTGCCTTGCCTTGCCTTCCCTCAACCAGAGAAAGCAAGCTCACAACGCTGCTCAATTGTAATGCTGTTTATTGCAGACACAAAGTCAGGAAGCTTATCATGTTTGACAGTGATCTCAGTCAAGTCAAGGAAGATAGCCTTCAGTCAGCGAGTCCTGGGCAGCCTCCAATACCAGTCCAAGGGCTTAAACACAGTAAGCCACTTGTGGCAATCAGAATAAGGATCCACACTTAAAAGGGGTGAGGAGGCACATGACAGGCAGTCTACCATCTGTCCTGACTCTTTTTGCCTTACAGTGGGCTGTTTTCTTCCTGGAATGAGAGAGAGGCAGGTATTAATGGAGATGAAAACAGGTGGCACAACTGTTATTTCTGGTACATGTGGTGATGCGTTTGAGAAGGTGAATTGGCACCACAGCGATGCAGGGTTAGTGGTGCCTACGTTGCAGTTGATTGACAGCGAGAGGGGAAATGTTGCAGGTAATAGTAGGAGTGGTAAAGCAAGAGCTTTGGTGGGAGGTGTGTAGAGTAGCAAAGATAGAAAGCGTGTGAGGTATTGGAGATAAGATGGTGGTACTTACACTGGCAAGTTGGAGAATGACATTGATCTTTCTTCTGCACTGCTGTGCACTTCACCAGATGGTTGCAACTGTGCTGACCAGTGGGGCAATCTCAGGCCAGGCTGGTCTTGTCTGGTATTGTAACATCCAGTGCTGGTTCTGGTAGAAGAGGAAGTACTGTGTGGGCACAACCCCGCCCAGCAGTATTTTCAGGTCCATCCATTCAAAGCTGGGTGCCAATTTTCTTTTCTTTGCCATGTCCAGGGCAAATGCCAAAAACCCTTCAGGGCAGGTTCAGACTTACTTAACTGGGTGCACAAGATCTTGCTAAAGATGGTACCAGCTCCAGAAATGCCAGTCAATTCCACGATATGTAGAATTAAACATGAACTTTCTGGTGGTGAATCCATGGACAGGTTCAAAGAGCATTTCAATATTGAGTCATGTTTATCCTGATATCAAACATGATCAGCAGTGTGAGATAAATTGAGCAGCTTTCCTCTTCCCTTCCCAACACTCTCACCTGCCACTCCCCATCAACATTTATCGAATTTAACAAAACATTCTGAAACCAATGTTTTAACCCTAGCGACTGGGCTCCACAGCCCTCTGCTGGCATATTTGAAGGTGGGATTTGCAACGTGTTGGCTTTCCCTGTGGTTTCCTGTTCACTGACAACCTGCCACCCATTTTATAGTGAGCAGGGGAGGTGCCCAGCAGCTTACCTGCCCTTGGGTCCATTAAAGCCCTCATTTGGCTCATTAATTGCAGTATTAAGTGTTTCATCCCACCCCACTGTGGGGAGATTTTATTCACGGAGAAGTGTGGCCAAGGACAGGTGGGTATCTGACAGGTTTTACTGCATGGGATTGTCTCTGGCATGGGATTGGGGCATTGTTCCTTTGGGAGGTCCCTATGTGTTCCCTTCTTCCACACCGTCACCCCCTCACCACCACACCCCCCACCTTCTTTGGAGTCCCCGACATCTCAAACTTCCCAATTCCCTCACATCCCTCACCTGGTGGGCTAGCCAGCCTGCCCCTTGAAGTTCAACTGCTTGACCTCCTTGTCCGTGGATACTCTCTGTAGACTGGGTGCTGCTGGGATATCAGAGTTGGCCAATCAGTTGGCCAAGCAGCTCTCTAAGGTGGGACTTCTTTTGCAGAGGTGGACAGATGTCCTTTCCTGAAACAATGAATATTACTTACAGTGTGGTGACTGAGGTCGGGCTGCCTTTTTGGTGATTCGGCTTCTCATTTTCAAGGTGGGGTTATAGCAAAGTCTGTAACAACCAGACCTTAGTGTCTAATCGTGCCATGCCTGTGGCTAGTAATTATTGGATTCCCAATCACTTCAAAAGTTTATGAAGAACTCTTCTTGATTCATTACAAATAAGAGCTGACAAGCGTTGGAGGCATTTTAACCCCCATTGCAGCTGTAGTGTGCTATGCCCTGCTTTACTGTCTAACTAAACCCATCTGCACCTACACCCTCACCTGATATCTCCGGCTGCTTAATATGGCTGCAATCTTGGCTTCCATTTCTTCCTGAATGTATTCTTTGGCAACTCCTGCTTCTAGCCTGAGATTACATACATCTCACGTAAACAAATAAACTATGCACAATTTTCTTTCTCGCACTAATTTGCTGTGGCACCGCAAACCCCTCTCTCTGCCCCTGCCCTCACCAATATCCCTGTCTCCACTTTGCTTTTACGTGCATTTACCATACATTCATCCTCTTAAAAGCTGGGTCTGCGTAGATCTCACTTTCTAATCCTACTTGCGTTCCACTTTCCTGGAGTTGCCTACCATAATACCATGATAACTGGCATAAATCGGAAATTACAGATGATTTGTGTAACTTGAATTTAGAAGGGACAGCTGTTGCAGTGGAACAGGGAACTGCATCGGGCATGTGTACAATTAAATAATGGGTTTTTTTACAAGTGCCAGAACACCAACAGTTTGGTTTGGTGAGGTGCCCACAGCTTTTGGCTGGAAGGTAGCAGCAACTCAGTGCTTGTAAAATATGTAAAGCCTTGTGACTGGTAGCCAGTGCAAGCAACCTGCACTCCGAGCTGAATCTAATTACCTGCTGTTGGAGGGAGCAATGGAGAATGCCAAGAAACAGCATGGAGCAAAAGATAAGCTCAAATATTTTTCGAGTTTTCACTGTGTGGTGCAGAAGGACTAGTTAAAAGTTATCTCTGCAGAGCACTGCTGTGGAGCAGAAGGTGGTTATGCAGGTTTTGTTATGCCTAAAGCACATAGTGATGGTTCACTTCACCATTACAGTGTTCCCTTCCTGAAATTTTAACCCAGGTCAAGCTTTGAGCTTTCAATAAAGTACAAAATGTTGGATTATGGGCTGTGTGCATGTTTGACTTGTATTTATTTGCATTAAATTGGGTTATATTGTGAACAACCTTAATCTTAATGCACACAGTATACTCTGGTTAAGTACATAACTGATTTTCCACATTTTTGCATACATTTATCCAGAATATATATTTAGATTTAAAATATGCCAGAGTACAAAGCAAATTCATTTTTTAAAAATGACATTTATATTTTCAATAAAAGGTAAATCCAGACAGCTTAAAGAGTTTCAAATTGTAATATTTACATTGAACCACATAAAAATGATCACAGATTAGTACTTTCAAATATTACAATGGGCGTAAGGATTTACCATCTCTGTATGCAAAGGAAAAATCATTAAAATTATTAGGTGTATAATGGAATTATTGGCCATGTTTAAAATGTGTAAAAAAAATTACATTTGACAGGAGTATGTAATGCAGTGGAACAGACTGGATTATATCATAAAATTTGTTGGAAAACACATGGATTCTTTATGAATAAATTATTAGTAGAAATGAGTTCATATTCCCATTTTACAAGCATAAAGAGGTGTCTGAAGGTCTATTATGGTGAGTGACTTGTGAATGCTTATTCCATGCCAAATGTTTGTCAGACTCCATTTTTTTTAGGGTTTTTTTTTACAGGATGCATGCCTGAACTTGGGATAGGCCTGTTGCTTATACAAATGGAGGGCTGAATGCTAGCTTTAGGACCCTATGAGACTGACCATAGCATGCCCTCGTACACTCAACAATTGTACCAGGAATTCTAAGATGGACTGCTGGAGGCTGAAGGCTGAAAAGATAAATGAAGATTTTTTGTTTTAACTTATTGTAGATCCAGAAGAAGAAGAATTCCTTCCAAATCCACTTTGCGATTGCAGGTCAACCATTTCTTACTGATACATCAACCCCTGCATCTTCTGAGGACTTTGGCTGGTGCTCAATGTCATCTGTCTGGCCTCTGCTTTCTGACTGATGATTTTATTCTGGGGCAGTAAAAGGACCCTCTATCTAACCAACAAGCAGATTGATCAAGTTGCCACCTTGTTGCCACTGGCCTTTTCCAGTAAGAGCAGTGTGTGCTGTGCCACTATCATGCCTGACTTGTGTACAATACAATTTTTTTGCTTGAGTGCAAGTAGGGGTCAAGTTGTGTAGAGTGTATCTCAGTGTGATGCCCAGTGGGTTTTCTGACTGCATCTTATGAAACTAGCCTAATGAAGTGCCTATCCCACTGCATGCTAATTCTTGTGTCCAGATTCTGTCCCACCTTATCACACACTGCCCCAGAACCACTCACCAATTGCGCCAACATCCCTTGTGCCCACTCCATCTTTAAAAACCCACGTGTACCCAAGCTGCCTCGCATGGTTCCTGAGGCTTGCATGGACATGACAGGACGTGGGAAATTGGCATCCCTGTTTGTGCTCAGGCCCCTGGAAGTCCTTCAGAATGGAAAGATACAAGACACCCTCCTCCCCTATGACCAGGAGTAGAGGCTACGACACCAGACCATTTCAGTCCTGACAACTGGACTAAAGCAGTCTCAGGAAGGTAGAGGAATGCCCAAAACTACATAAAGAAAGTCAGCCTCCTTCTGCACTCTGCCAGGGTAGGTTCCACCATTTTCTCTTCGATACCTCGTACTATTGTCCCCACCTCCCACCAAAGCTCATGCTTGCCAATCTCTCACTATTGCCCACAAAACCTTCCCCTCATTCACTCTCATTCATTCCAACCTCAGACCCCACTAAGTCTGCATATCCTCTGTACTACCGACTTACTCAGCCAGGGCACCTCCACAACTACACCAACAGTAATAGCTGTGCCACCCACTTCCATCTCCACTAATATGTGTCTCTCTCGCTCAAAATAGCCAACAATTCAGTAGAAGACAGGTGGTTTGCTGCCCATCATTTTGCTCCTCACCCTTTTGCGGAGAGTATCTTTGACTCTGAGTGGTGCAAACAGGGTCTGGACTGATATCAGAGCTATCCTTGACTCACTGTGACATCTGAGTGAAGACTTTTCTCCCTTGACTTTATTGAGGACTGCTGACAATGATAATAAGCTTCCTGGTTTTGCGTCTGTGCTAAACGCACACCCAGACAGCAGTAATAGGAGCCCGGTATCTCTGGTTGAGGAGGCAAAGCACATAAAGGGAAGGCATTGCAAGGTAGGGAGGGATGTTCTAAGTATCTCGGCAGACTCAGAGCCAGTGATTGCTATGACAGTGAGCAAAGAGCCAAGGGATGCAGCCTGGTCCAATCCATGAGCTGGGTTTTGCCCCCAAGTTCACAATGTCCTTTCTGCAGGATTATAATGATAGCTACCAGTGCAACCCAGGGTGCAGCATTGAAGTGCAGAAACATCTTTTAAGTGGATCGGAGTTGTGCTATGAGGGTACCTACAGCTAGCACATGTCAGTTGCCAGTAGCTGTGGACATGGGATGTGTGTAGCCAATGTCCATGGAGTGTGCCCTGAAATGCTGTTGCCCACTTTCCAACATGAAGGTCATTGGAGTAAGTAGTCAGCTGAATCCGCCAGGTACCTGCTCTGATTTCCATGGCAAGTTTCCCTGATGTCGAGTTTGAGTGAGTTTGGTAAAATTAGAAACTGAATATTAATGAGGTAAGCTGGGCCTTTAATAGTGTTAATCATCCTCAATTAACAACTTGCAACTGCCCAGCAAAAATCCTGTCATACGGCTAGTGAGACATGCAAAAAATGGAACAAATTGGCTTTGACAATAAGACAGTCCTCACTACTTTTCTTGGCGAATTCCGCCCTCCAAGTTGTCCTTGCCCATATCATTCAGACTCTTCTAATATTCTGCCCTCCATCTTTGTCTGCTTTGAACACAGACATAAGAGCTTCTTAAGTGAATTTCTTATAAAGGTGGGACACTAAATTATCGTAGAATGTCAAAGATGCTGTCCTTTTCACTGCTTTGATTAAAATTACTTTTTGTTTGAGGAGCAAAAGGAAACCAAAGAATTCAGAATGTAGAAATGTGAGTGTTTGCAGGCCAAATAAGATTGAAGTGTCCTTGCATAATAAATACCAGTAAGACCATAAGCATGACCAGTCACTAACCAGACAGAATCACAGGGATTTTATTCAGACTCTTGCTTCTGATGGCAGAATCGGGAGGGTTGGAGAAGAGATGAGAAATGGGTATCATGCTCTTCAGGTGTGCCATTGTAATGCCTATAAAGATGTGTGAATTAGAAGAAGTGACAGAGGATGATGGAAGAGACAGGGAACATTGTTACATGAGTGCAGACAGGTTATGAGTGATCAATCAAACCAGTATTGCCACAATCATTGTAAATGAGAAGAACGGCTCTCAAAGGTGGACTGTCAGCAAGGATTCAGATGACAGTACTCAGTTCCCTACAACGGGTGAATTGCCTGGGCAAGACTAGACAGAGTATTGAAATGTAGCAGGCTTCCTTGTTGATTTAAATTTGATTGTTCTTGTGGATAACCTTTTATAAAAAAAATATAGTTGCTCCTTGATTTCATAATCTTCCCTTGTGGAATTATAAAATTACAGAATAGTATGGTGCAAAAGAAGGCCATTCACCCCTTTATGTGACCACTTTAACTTTGTGTTGATTTCTTGCCGTTCACTGAAACCATGCGTATTGTTTCAATTGAAATAATTATCCAATGTCCTCTTGAATGCCTCAGTTAAACCTGCCTTTACCACAATTCCATGGCAGTGCATTCAATTGCTGAACTAATCGCTGTGCGAGAACATTTTTTTTCTCAATGCACATTTGCTTTTTTTGTAAAACATTCTAAAGCTATGCCTCCTGGTTCTTGTCCATTTTATCCCTATCTACGATGTCCAGACCCCTCATGATTTTGAAAACTACTATCAGATCTCGTGTCCAAGAAAGCAGCCCCAATTTCTCCAACATTTTCACATAACTGAAGTTTTACCTGGAACCATTCTCACAAACCTCTACTGCACTCTCTCCAGTTCATTTACATCCTCCTGTAAGTGCAGCACCCAGAACTTTACACAATATTCAAACTGAGGTCTAATGCCATTTGTATGAACTGAGCATAACTGACCTGCTCTTGTAGTCTATGCCCCTACGTATGAAATTTAGTACATTGTATGCTCTTTACCCGTACTGCCACCCATAATGACTTATGTTCATATACTGCCAGATCACTCTGCTCTCACACCTTTTAGTATTACCTTTTGTTTTATATTGTTTTTCTACGTTCCTTGTGTCAAAGTGAATCACCTTACTCTTGTCCACACTGAAATTTATCTTGTATTTATCTGCCCACTCCATCAAAATGTCAATGTCCTTTTGTAGTTCTATGTTGTTTATCTCTCAGTTTACAATTCTTCCAATTTTTATATCGTCCACAAACAATGAAATTGTTCCCTGCACACTAGGATCCCTATCAAGAAAAGCAAAGGTCCCAATACCAGCCATAATTCAGTCCAAAAATGCCCATTAATCATTGCTGTCTTTTTCCTATCCCTCAGCCAATATTGTATCCATGTTGCAACTGGCCCTTTATATTGCATGACCTATTATTGTTCCCACAGTCTGTTGCATGGCACTGTATTGAATGCCTTTTGGAAGTCTATGTACACCAAATAAGCTACTTTTCCTTCATCGACCCTCTCTGTTATCTCTAAGTAAAACACTAGCAAGTTAGTTAGACACGATTTTCCATTAATAAATTTATGCTGACTCTTCTGAATCAACCTACGTTTTTCCATGTGACTATGAATTGTATCCCAAATAATTATTTCTAGATCTCCCCGGCTAAAACTCCACTCCACCAAAATGAAACTGACTAATCTGTAATTGCTGGACCTATCTTAAAAGGCCTTTTGATCAAGGGCATTTTTTTTTACAATTCATCAGTCTTCCAGTAACACTCTTGAATCCAGTGTATCTACAATTCTACTCTCCACTACCTCTTCTCTCTACTATTCTCCTGATGATCCTTTCCATTGTCTTGTTTTTTTCTGCTGGAGACTCTATATTAGTCTGCTGGGTGTCAGGAATAGTGTTGTATTATGCCTTATGGTCAGTATACCAGTATCTTTAGGAAACATGCTTATACTATCCGTAGTGCATCATATCATGTGACATAGAGTAGAAAAATTTTACACTCCCTCTTATCCCAGGATCACTTAAGGCCTGGCGCACCAAAGGTAGCATGCTGCTCTTTGTAATCTTATAGGTTACTGTTAGTCCATGCATTTGTGTGCCTAAAGGATGTAGTGTTTGTGCATAATTATTAACAGTATTAAACGTCTGTTGAATTGTCAAAACAACAATATTCATCCCCTTTTTTTAATGTTAATGGGAGATAATAGAAGTATTACCAATCAGGTAAAACTGCTGCAGGCAATTTCACTTCCACATAGCTTAAGGGACATCATACTTACCTTGAGGGTCGTAAATTGTGGGTTCAAAGTTCTACTCCAGGATTTGAGCCCAAAAATAAAACCTGACATGCTGTGCAAGGTAGAGGAATGCTGCACTTTTGGAGGAGTTGTCTTTTGAATGAGACATTCAACCCCCTCAGTTGGACATATAAAATAGCATGACACTATTTTACAGTAAAACATGGCATTTATCTTTAGTTTCCTGCCCAATATTTACCTGTTCATTAGCAGTACACAAACAGATTACCCAGTCATTATCACATTGCTGTTTGTAGGAGATTGAAATTTTTTATTCATTCACAGGATGAGGGCATCACTGGCTGGGCTAGCATTTATTGCCCATTCCTAATTGCCCAGAGGGCAGTTGGAAGTCAACTGTGTTGCTGTGGGACTGGAGTCACATGTAGGCCCAGACCAGGTAAGAACAGTAGTTTCCTTCCCTCAAGGACATTAGTGAACCAGATGGGTTTTTCCTGCCAATTGACAATGGATTCATGGTCATCATTAGAGTCTTAATTCCAGATATTTATTGAATTCAAATTCCAACATCTGCTATGGCGGGATTCGAACTCAAGTCCCCAGAATGTTACCTGGGTCTCTGGATTAACAGACCAGTGATAACACCACTGGCCAGTGCCTATCCTATGTACAAAATGGCTGCCAAGTTTCTTGTGATGCCCTGTGATCACGAAAAGTTAAATACTTTCTCCCGCATCCCCTGGAATCCTTCTGCTGCCTTAGTACTTAATAAACTACATTACAAAATCTAAAGATACCTTGAATAGAATGGGACCTCTACATTGTGGAAGCAGGCCATTTAGCCCATTAAGTCCACACCATCCCTCTGAGGAGTGTCCCACCCAGAACCACCTCCCCTTCTCTATCCCTGTATTTCCCATAACTAACACACACATCACTGGAGACTATGGGCAATTTAGCATGGCCAATCCAGCTAACATGCACGTCTTTGGACTGTGGGAGAAAACCAAAGCAAACACACACAGACACTGGGAGAATGTGCAAACTCCACACAGACAGTCGCCTGAGGGTGGAATCAAACCTGGGTTCCTGTTGCTGCGAGGCAGCAGTGCTAACAACTGAGCCACGGTGCCACCCCACACGTAAACATGTTGACATGTAAATTTTCTTGCGAAAAGGTAGCATTTATCTATTTCTGCAGTACAGCGTCCTTCAATTGTCTCTCTTCAATTGCAAATCTGACAATGTGTTCAGTTTAGGGAATTATTGTGGTCATTATTGTTAAGAATAAGTTGTTTGTTAATAATGTATGTGCATGTTGTAACAGAATTAAGCATGATCCATGTGGTTCAAAGGCGGCTGTGTCAAGTTATTTTGAGTTCCACAGCATATCTGTTTTGATACATTTATAATAATTTGCTGCAGTTTGACTATTTCACAGTTTGCTTTCTATTCTGGAAATGCAACTTTTTCAGCAAAAAGAAACAAAGGAAGAAACAGAGTAAAAGTCTGAATTCAGTAAAAACTTATTCCTTTTAGAATTCAGCAATGAGCAACGTTTGAGTTCTGTTGGTAACAGTTGTTGATAACAGAAGGATGCCCCACATGCGCGATCTCTACCTTCCAAAGTGTAATGCAATGATTGTGCCAGAAATTCAAATTCTGTCATTCAAAGACTGGGAGAAGTAAAGTATTAAGATGGAATGTTACGTGAACCATTCTGTTCTCAACTTCTACTTGCAATTTAATTGAAATATTTGGCAAGGATAGTGCTACAACTGAATCCTTAGCTTGTTGCACCTGTCATGAACAAACCAGGCCATCTGAGGAATGGTCCTGTAGTGTGATTTGGTTCTCAGATGGCTCATTTGTTTAACACAGTGAGCATCTGGCACATACAGACCAGGGAGGTCCCATAGTCTGTGCTGGGTTAGACAGGTTAGCGTCATTACTCTTGTCCCTAAATCAGGGCAAGGAAAGTTTGTCTGTTTTCCCAGTCCATCACCATTAATCCCCAACTCTATTGGAATAAGGTATGGAGAGGACTAGGTTCAATCTAGATTGTTTTGACTTCTTTTAGTGGAAGCAGATATGTGTTTTAATATTAGTCACTTAAGTCATCAATTGGGATGCAATTAGTGTTAAGAGGAACCAGACCCTCAGAAAGATTAATATCTTTTATTGTGGAAAGAAGACAATGGCAGAAATTGAAACTACAATTCTACGTAATGCTGCTGCATGAAGTTCTGGATCTATAGACGATGTATCTGACAATCAAATATACAAACATATACTCTGAGCCATTGAGAGAATTTGATGTAAAATGTGATGATCCTATTTGTGGCTGTTGGAGGTGGGGCTTATATCATCAGTATCTTGATTGAGATGCTTGAAGAAAATAGGCTTTTGTAAAATTGCACATTTTTGACTTGCAAAGACATCTCTGGACATTGATCCTTTGCAAAGTTGGACAATTAACTAAGAAACTGAACTACCAGACCAATGGATAATTTTTGGTTTTGTTTTTCCTTCCACCTTTGTCATTGAGAGTTCCACCAACAGAATTGGGAATGAGAATTGGAACTGAAACTGAAAATAGATGTCCCCTGTCAGTATAGTTTTTACCATGGCTTTAACCTCTCCTTTATGTAGCAAGGTAAGAATCGAGGCAAGCAGAAATCACCTTTTTCTCTTGTTCTTCTTTATATTATGGATATAGAGAATATTTGACAAGTGTGGAGAATTACTGTGACTCCTTCGATTCCTTTTGATGACAACCTGAGCAAATATCTTCATGGTGACATCTTTACCACATGCCAAACAAAAATGATTGTGATTTGTTCATATCAAAACCAGAATAGTCAGATTGGCAAATATTTGAAAATAGGAAATCAAAGTGCGCTAGTAGAAGGACTTGCTATTCTAGACTCAAACTCTGTTACTTTATTCAGTTTATTGATGAAGGTACCCACTGTGAGTATGAGAAAGGTAAATATCAATCATAACAATGTAATCTGGTGTTTTGAAATCTGACTCAGACTCCAGCGGCAAGGATATGTTTCAGCTTCTGTAGGTTAAAAGATATTTATACTTCTACAAAGTCACACTTAATGAAGTCGAGCACTTTTGAATAACTTCTGTATGTCACCCACAATGTGTACCCATGTAAAACTGAAGTACCAGCCTTGTCAAACATGAACCAACTTGAGAAGAAGAGACAATATCATTCAAGGCTATGAAGAGAAGTGTCACAGAACTGACTCAAAACCAAAAGACATGTCTGTATCAGAATCTTTATCCATAGGAACATGAGAAATAGGAGCAGGATGAGGATATATGGTCCCTTGACCCTGCTCTTCCATTCAACTGGATCATATCTGACCTTCTACCTCAATGCCATTTCCCTCATATCCCTTGATGCCTCTAATATCTAGAAAGGATATTCATCGCATTTCAGTCCATATCTAAGTATAGCAGGAAGCTTTTTGACATTTTTGACAATATTTTCCTAAGAATGTTGCCTACTTGCACTGCAGCAAATTGACACAGTAAATCCATACCGACTAAACTGGGTCTCTGTCAATACCATATATTTTGCCAGCACCCACTCAATGTATTTCCATTCTCCCAATGCTAGAAATGAACTGCAATTTATGATAATCAAATTGTGAACAAAAATTCTAGTCTTACAATCCACATCAAAAATGCTTTTATAAATTTCAACTTCCAAGTTAGAAGGTTGTGATTTCAAGCTTTCAAGTTTGAGCACCTCAAGTTGATTGGCAGTCCAGCCTCGAATGATCTTTTACAATGTTAAGTGTACTACATGAATTAAAGGCATTTGTACATGTTGCATGATCAAAGGTGGTTCCTCATCTTCTAAAAATTACTGTGCAACTGTCTGTTATATATGGGCACCTAAAGCTATCACTGGGAGACATGAAAATAAGAAGTACATCGAGTTACCTTTAAGAAAATCTTCCAGATTTATGACTTCTGTCACCTAGAAGGACTAGGGCAGCAGCTGCATGGGAGCACAGCCACATGCAAGTTCCCCTCTCATGCACACAGTGTTGACTCAGAACCATGTCACCCTTCCTTCACTATTATTAGGTCAAAATCTTGGGACACTCTTTCTAATAGCACTGGGCGTGTATTTGCACACCAAGGGTTTGAGCACAGTGGCATTTATCCCTAGTTTCTTCATCAACATTTATCCCTCAGTCAATATTGCAAAAATACATTGTCTAGTCATCATCACATTTCTGTTTATGGATGATTGCCAAGTCTATCTACATTACAGTGATGATACGACAAAAATGCAGCTCACCACCACCTTCTCATGGGCCATTACAGTTGCGCAATAAATGCTTACCATCCAGTGGTGCTCGCATCATATAAATTCATTAAAAAAAATTAGGGATGTGCAGTAAATGCTGGCTTAGCTATCAATGCCTAAACACTTGGTCAGCAAACTCCATGAACCAAAACAATTAAACCAATGTTAGCTTAGTCTTGCATTATTGCACGTCAGATGCTGTGATTGTAAGGGAGACATACCGAAAACTTGGGCTGAAACTCTCTTAGAATTGCTCAACAGAAATTTTGCGCCATAAATTGAATGCACTGAAATCTATGCTTGCATTGCTGATATGTATTTCTCCTAAGGGAGCATAGCCTTCAGTGCGCTGGATCATAAATTTGTCCAAACTGCTTTTGGATGCTCCAGAGAAAGAGAAAAAGGTTCTATATAAATGCAAGTTCTTCTTAATTGAAAGCTTCCAACCCTCATGAATTCAGTAACAGATTATTCAACAAAAAGTGATAGGTCAGGAAGAAGGTGCTTTCTAAAGATAGGTTAAAATGTAGCTTCCTTATATGATTTAGCACACACCTAGGACCATAAGAGTTTAAAGAATTAAATACTTAAATATTATTTCAGATTTTAAACGAATACAGACTACTGTATGTACACTAGTTCCTTTGAGACTGGAAGCATATAACATTACCAAGGATCTTATAGAAATTTTCAGTTATAACATCATAAATTAGTCCAAGTAATAATCCAGCTTCACAACGACTAATCTAATACTTTCCTTTAAATTGTTCCATGTCCAAACTGGTTTATTTACAGCAATACCAACAGATAGTGATGTATTGGGTTTTAACATATGTGTGTAATGAGTGAAAATGACAGTTCTCTGCAACACTTCAGAGGTTACAATAGACATGCAAGTACAGTGGCTTGATGGTATTGTGGAACATGACAGATATGATCTGTTTAAGGCAAAAAGTGATACAGATATTTAACTTTAGACAAAATATGTGATTTATGTATTTGAAGGCCTGGATGTTTTGTTGTATGGTTAATAGTTTATGATTTTTGTAGTGAAATTCATTTAGTTCAATAGATGTATTAATCTACTATTCTTAAAATAACATACAAAATTTTTCCATAAAAATGCACAAACCATGTGTATACTAATATTTATACAACGTAATTTGTAATCTCTAATTATTGAAGATGTAAAACACAACATGAAGCAGAATTCTATTAAGCTCTAAACAGAGCTTCATGTTCTTTTTTATTTCAGATAAAACACTAATTACATGTAGTTTTACATGTTCTAAATGTTTAAAAAATGTACTATATCATGCAAAACACAATTCTGCAGGCTACAAATAACTTCACTGTTTTTGGAGACTATATGGGGAAAGGTTTATTTAATTTAATGACGCACAGCAAATTGATCTCTCTTTTTCTGATAATTTTACCACAATGGAATGTTTTAGTATTTTGTTGAAAATAGTAAGAACTTCTAGATAGAAATTAAGGAAAGCAGTAATTTTAAAAATACTGATCCAATTCTTCATTAAATTGCATTTTTCAAAATGTTGTACAATATTATGAGACTGTAATTAATTATAATGTAAGGCGTAATGGCTGAGATGGGTTTACTTTTACAGTCCCACTCTTCCATTGGACACAACAAATTTTAAATTTAATTAGGTTGGTGATATGACCAATTACATAGGTTTCTGACTGTCTCAGCTTCAGCAATATGAACGAGTCAGCCGGGTTTCTTTAGTCACTAGCAAGCAACTGTTTTTTCACCAAAGGCAAACTTACTCAATGATGCAAAGGTTATTGATAAACAATTTGAATTTTGCAAATAGAAATCTACACCATTTTTAAAGAACACACATATGACTCTAAGGAGAAACAAAACAAAAACTCTCTTGAGTGTTAACTTTAAAAGTATTTTGACCGAGGAATATTTAATCTCCTGAAAAATGATGATTCATTGATTATCTAAAATGGTGTTTTGGTTCTGAAGTTATTCTAAATACACAAGCTGTTGTCACTGGGTATCTTTCTAAACAGTTATAGCTGGTTGAATCTCCTTTGGTGGAGTCAGTGATTTAGATTCCAAAAAATCCTGCACAGCAATCTTTCATGAGAGGTAAAGATGACTTCTCCTTAGGTTTCCAGCTCATGCACTTTGCTGGGAAGTGCTGCAAAGAATGAGAGAGGGAGAGAGAGTGATAGAGATGGTATGATAGGCTGCTGCTTTTTAGGTAGGTGACAAATTCTCTCTTACATTTGAAACTGTAATAGCCTTAATTTGTCTACAAGTTAGGCCGTATAGCCTCTATTCCATAGAATCCCTAAAGTGTGGAAACAGGCTCTTTGGCCTACCAAGTCCACACCAACCCTCTGAAGGGTATCTCACCCAGACCTGCCCCTACCACATCCCCGTGGTCCTGCATTTCCCGCGGCTAATCCACCTAGCCTGCACATCCCTGGACACTATGGGCAATTTCATATGGCCAATCCGCCTAACCTATACATCTTTGGACTGTGGGAGGAATCTGGAGCAAACCCACATAGACGCAGGGAGAATGTTCAAACACCACGGAGACAGTCAGTCACCTCAGTGTGGAATTGAACCGAGGTCCCTGGTGCGCTGAGGCAGCAGTGCTAACCACTGAGCCACCATGACACCCTCTCTGTGAGAGTTCTGTGGACTCTGTAAATTCATCTGAACTTCCTGCTCCTTGTGGATGCAACGTTTTTGCTATTATATTCAAAAAAATTTCCTTAGTGAAGAGTCCTTTGTTTAAAGTGTCAAGATATATCTATATTTGTCCACATAATTCCTTAAAAATAGTAATTGGAACATATTGCTTTATGATAAAGGCATATATACAATTATAGAGACACCTGTTTCTTTGTACACCTGCATTTGATATTAAAAACTATGTCTTCTCCTGTTTGATCAAGTGAAAAATATTTTAATTTAATAAAATAGGGCTCATAACTGGTAAAATATGCTTTTCTGTTCCCTTATCAATTACAATAGGAATAGTTGAATGAGCCAATGTGAACATTTTCTATATTCCTATAAAACCCAACCTCAATATTACTCATATGCAGCAACAAGACAAGGTAAAACAATAGCAAGATTTGACATCCTGCCTTCAAATTAAAGTCTCCTGCACAGGAGTTGCATATTTCAGTAATAGTATCTTATACTTATGTTGACACCTTTAACGCAGTGAAACCACATTAAGTACATTACTGGATCATTACCAAATAAAACATGGCAGCAGACACTTAAGGAGATATTAGAACAGTGAGATGGCTGAGATAGGTTTTAATGGAGAAGGTAAGTTACAGTGGAGTGCATTTGAAAAAGAACTGAGAGTCTAGCAAGTAAGGGAGTTCACGAGGAGAGCAGGATTTGAAAAACTGCTTCAGAGGGAACAGAGAGCCAGCAAAAGGTGAGGTTTAAAAAGCACCCATGCACCCCACCCCAAAATCCATGAGGATAAAAATATAAGATGATATCACATGAGGAATTGGTGAGTGATTGTTTAGTGAGCATTTTGATCTTCTACCTTATCTTATAAAGCCCAGAGAGTTTATTGGCAATTGTAAGATTTCATTAATATTAGTAAGGTTTATAAGTGACAATAAGTCTTATTGTGGGTAGAAGAAGTTATTAACAATAAATAAGTAAATTGTTTATGACACAAGAAAGATGGCAGGACAGGTAATGTGTTGTGACTGCGGGATGTGAGAGATCCTGGATGACAGTGTGTTCCAGGACAAATACGACTGTGGTAAGGGTTTGTGGCTCAAGGAAATTTCAGTTCATAGTTTTTGAGTTGGAGACAAGCCCCACTACAAAGGATCAAGAAGGGGGCGGAGGTATCTGCATGTTTTATTCAAAGAAGTGCTTACACCTCTGAGAGTGGGGTCTCCTGATTTACTCAATATAGGAACAGAAGTGTGTGACTACAAGTTAGGCAAGTTTGGGGACCAAGGAGGTGGAGAAGCCTCGGCCTTTGCAATTGTCCAAAAGGTATAAGGTGTTTTTGAGATAGTAGGAACTGCAGATGCTGGAGAATCTGAGATAACAACGTGTAGAGCTGAATGAACACAGCAGGCCGAGCAGCATCAGAGGAGCAGGAAAGCTGATGATTCGGGCTGAGACCCTTCTTCAGAAAATTTTTCTGAAAAAGGTCTCGACCCGAAACATCAGCTTTCCTGCTCCTCTGATGCTGCTTGGCCTGCTGTGTTCATTCAGCTCTACACCTTATATAAGGTGTTTTTTGCTTGATTGGATGAGAATGAGGGCAGCAGGGTAGGTGAAATAATTGAGCATACAACATGGTGAGGAAATCATTCAAGTGGGGAGAGCAAAATTGAATATAGCAGCAGCAAGACATTGTATAATGAGAGAGATTGACTGTTTTCTGCAGAAATTACATCAATTCAGGAAACCACTATTTAGAGATGAGAAGTGATAAAGGCAAGACATCAATTGCAGGACAGATGTACAGGAGTCACAAACAGCAACTACATTGTAGAGTGAATGTGAAGAAAGAAATGGTGGAAGCATGTCAGAAATGAACAACAATAATGATAGTAGGTTTTTACCCAATCTGAAACACTGAAAATCAGATGGGTAATCTAGAAAAGGAGTTCATAGAATATATTTAAGATACATTCTAAGAACAACACGTTCTGGAGCCAGCCAGGGAGCATATCATCAAAGATCTTGTACTGTGCAATGAAAGAGGTCTCATGGTGAAAGAGACCCTAAGTAGCAGTGATCATATGATTAAATTTTATATTCAGTTTGATGGAACGAAGAGTTGGTCCGAGCTTAGTACTTTAAAATTAAATAAGGAAATTAATTGGAGCATGGAAGCGGAACTAACGAAATGAAACAGGCAAATTAGCGTAATTTGCTAATTTACGCTAGCAAATCAGAATGGAAGGAAAAATAGAGTATGAGATCAAACAAGCTAGAAAAATAAAACAGATAGAGTTTCTATAAATATTTACAAAGGAAAATAAGTAATAAACTGAGCATTTGTACTATAGAAGAGATAACAAGCATGGGGCTGGATGAACACAGCAGGTCAAGCAGCATCATAGGAGCAGGAAAACTTGACGTTTCGGGCCTAAACCCTTCATCAGAAATGGGGGAGGGGAAGAGGGTTCTGAAATAAATAGGGAGAGAGGGGGAGGCGGATAGAGGATGGATAGAGGAGAGGATAGGTGGAGAGGAGGCAGACAAGTCGAAGAGGCGGGGATGGAGCCAGTAAAGGTGAGTGTAGGTAGTGGGGTAGGGAGGAGATAGGTCAGTCCAGGGAGGACGGACAGGTCAAGGGGGCGGGATGATGTTAGTAGATAGGAGGTGGGGGTGTGGCTTGAGGTGGGAGGAGGGGATAGGTGAGAGGAAAAACAGGTTAGGGAGGTGGAGATGAGCTGGGCTGGTTTTGGGATGCGGTTGGGGGAGGGGAGATTTTGAAGCTTGTGAAATCCACATTGATGCCATTGGGCTGCAGAGTTCCCAGGCTGAATATGATTTGCTGTTCCTGCAGCCTTCGGTGGCATCACTGTGGCATTGCAGGAGGCCCAGGATGGACATGTCATCTGAGGAATGGGAGGGGGAGTTGAAATGGTTCGCGACTGGGAGGTGCAGTTGTTTGTTGCGAACCGAGCGCAGGTGTTCTGCAAAGCGGTCCCCAAGCCTCCGCTTGGTTTCCCCGATGTAGAGGAAGCCACAACGGGTACAGCGGATGCAGTATACCACATTGGCAGATGTGCAGGTGAACATCTGCCTGATGTGGAAAGTTTTCTTGGGGCCTGGAATGGGGGTGAGGGGGGAGGTGTAGGGGCAGGTGTAACAATTCCTGCGGTTGCAGGGAAAAGTGCCGGGTGTGGTGGGGCTGGAGGGGAGTGTGGAGCGGACAAGGGAGTCATGGAGGGAGTGGTCCCTCCTGAAGGCAGATAAGGGTGGGGAGGGAAAAATGTCTTTGGTGGTGGGGTCTGATTGCAGATGGCGGAAGTGTCGGAGGATGATGCGTTGGATTCGGAGGTTGGTGGGGTGGTATGTGAGGACGAGGGGGATTCTTTTTTGGTTATTATTGCGGGGACGGGGCATGAGGGATGTGTTCCAGGAAATGTGGGAGACACGGTCGAGGGCGTTCTCGACCACTGTTGGGGGGAAGTTTCGGTCCTTGAAGAATGAGGACATTTGAGATGTACGGGAGTGGAATATCTCATCCTGGGAGCAGATGCGGCGGAGGCGAAGGAATTGGGAATAGGGGATGGCATTTTTGCAGGAGGGTGGGTGGGAGGAGGTGTATTCCAGGTAGCTGTGGGAGTCAGTGGGCTTGAAATGGACATTGGTTTCTAGGTGGTTGCCCGAGATGGAGACAGAGAGGTCCAGGAAGGAGAGAGAAGTGTTGGAGATGGTCCAGGTGAACTTCAGGTTGGGGTGGAAGGTGTTGGTGAAGTGGATGAACTGTTCGAGCTCCTCGTGGGAGCACGAGGCGGAGCCGATGCAGTCATCAATGTAACGGAGGAAGAGGTGGGGTTGAGGGCCAGTGTAGGTACGGAAAGGAGATTGTTCCACGTAACCTACAAAAAGGCAGGCATAGCTTGCGCCCATGCGGGTACCCATGGCCACCCCCTTTGTCTGTAGGAAGTGGGAGGAATTGAAAGAAAAGTTGTTGAGGGTGAGGACAAGTTCGGCTAAGCGGATGAGGGTGTCGGTGGAGGGGGATTGGTGAGTTCTGCAGGACAGGAAGAAGCGGAGGGCCTTTAGGCCATTAGCATGGGGAATACAGGTGTATAGGGACTGGACGTCCATAGTAAAAATGAGGTGTTGGCGACCGGGGAATTGGAAGTTCTGGAGGAGGTGGAGGGCGTGGGTGGTGTCACGGATGTAGGTAGGGAGTTCCTGGACCAAGGGGGTGAAAATGGAGTCTAGGTGTGTGGAGATGAGTTCGGTGGGGCAGGAGCAGGTGGAGACAATGGGTCGACCAGGGCATTCAGGTTTGTGAATTTTGGGGAGGAGATAGAAGCGGGCGGTGCGGGGTTGGGGAACGATGAGGTTGGAGGCGGTGGGTGGGAGGTCACCTGAGGTGATGAGGTTGTGGATCGTTTGGGAGATGATGGTTTGGTGCTCGGGGGTGGGGTCATGATCTAGGGGGCAGTAGGAGGAGATGTCAGGGAGTTGGCGCCCGGCCTCAGCAATGTAGAGGTCAGTGCGCCATACTACGACTGCCCCTCCCTTGTCCGCGGGTTTTATGATGAGGTTGGGATTGGAGCGGAGGGAGCAGAGGGCTGCACGTTCTGCAGGGGAGAGGTTGGAGTGTTTGAGAGGGGTAGAGAGGTTGAGGCGATTGATGTCTCAACGGCAGTTGGAGATGAAGAGGTCGAGGGAGGGTAGGAGGCCTTGGGGTGGTGTCCAGGAGGAGGGCTTGTGTTGGAGGCAGGAGAAGGGGTCAGTCGAGGAAGGGTTAGATTCGCGGTTGGAGAAGTAAGTGTGGAGGCGGAGGTGGCGGAAAAACTGCTCAATATCCAAGCATGTACTATAGAAATTGAGTCTGGGGAATTAATAATGGAAAATAAGGAAGTGGCAGACAAATTGAACAGGTATTTTGCATTAGTCTTCATTACAGAGATTGGAAGTAATTCAAGTCCCAAAAGTAGCTGCTAACCTTTTGTTGGAGATAGTAAGATCTGCAGATGCTGGAAGAAGAGTCAATACAGTGTGGAACTGGAGGAGTACTGCAGCAGACAGCATCAGAGGAGCAGGAAAATCGATGTTTTGGGTTTATACCCTTCATCAGGACTGGGAAGGGAAAGGGAGCTCAGAAATAAATAGATGGATGGGTGTGGGGCTAGGGGAAGATAGGTGGGATGGTGATAGGTGGATGCAAGGAGAGGGTTGTGGAGATAGGTCATGGGAAGGGTGGGGAGGATAGGTAAGAAAGAAGATGGACAGGTTGTGTCAGGTCAAGGAGGCAGGGATGAGAAGGAGGGTTGGACATGGGATGAGGCCAGGCTTGAGGAGATTTTGAAACTGGTGAATTCTATATTGAGGCCATTGAGCTGTAAGTCCCTGAGGTGGAATATGTGGTGTTGTTCGTCCAGTTTGTATGTGGTATTATTGTGATACAGGATGTACATGTCACCCAGGAAGTTGGGGGAGAGTTAAAATGGTTGGCAACCAAAAAATGGTGTTGATTATAGTGTACAAGATGTGGATGCTCCAAGAATCAGTCACTGAGTCTGCGCTTGGTGTCACCAATGTAAAGGAGACCACGTCTGGAGCAATGGTACAGTAGACCAGGTGGAGACCAAGTACAGACTCAGTGACTGATTTAATGTGCTAACCTTTTTGTGTTTCCTGCACAAGAAAAATAATATCTCTCTGTGTTTCAATTTGTTTGTAGTCTCTCTCCGCTTAAATAATAGTTTGCCTTTTGATTCTTCTGACCAAAGTGTATGAGTTCACACTCCCCTACATCACAACATCACAAACATGCCCCCCCATCTTTGAATCATCAGCATAATTGGACAATTACATTTTGCCTCTGTCTCTAAGCATAAGGTCAATAATTGATGTCCTAGGATTGTTCTTTCTGGCACTCCAATACTTCGGCCTATCAAACCTGTAAATATAGAAACCTCAAAAGTAGGAGCAGAAGTGGGCCATTCAGCTGTTTGAACTTGCTCCAGCAGATTGGGCTGATCATCCAACTCAATACCCTGTTTCCACTTTCACTCCATATCATTTGATCCCTTTAGCACTAAGAACTATGTGTAACTCATTCTTGAAAAAGATACTTTAATCCTGATTCGCTGTTTTCTATGTGTTAAATACTCTTCAATCCATGCTAATATCTTACCTCCAATTCTGTGAGCTCCCATCTTGTGCATAATCTTTTATGTGACATCTTATCGGATACCTTCTGGAATTCCAAATACAATAAATCTACTAGTTTCCCTGTATCAACTCTGCTTGTTATATCCTCAAAGGACTTTAGAAAATTTATCAAATGTGATTTCCCAAAACTATGCTGACTCTGATCATATTCTGTTTTTCTAAACGTCCTGCAATTTTTTCATTAATGATGGATTCTAGTAATTTCCCAATGATGTTAGGTTAACTGGCCAGAAATATCTTGTAGCACTTAATTTTGCAAATTTTCTGCTTTGTTCGAGGGACAATAAGCATCTTAATTATATTTGATAACTTTTCAGCACGGATGTAAGCTCTACTTCAAACACAAGTCACAGTTACCAATTCAAACACTTTACTTGTACCTGAGACGGTTTGAACTTTTGTTGTTTAGAATGATTGACATGACTTAAAAGAATGTTATGAAGCTGCACTGACTATTGAAAAGCATTTAGAATAATTGTGCCCGTAAATGAAAGCTTGCCGGGAATACACGGCTGCAATAATGAAAGCATAAATCATTGGGGAGTTTTAACGCCTAGACCTCATCTGCATGGTCAGGATTTGACCCTTATCCAACAACTATCACAAAGTATGGTTCCTGGCAAGGAGTTAGGAGGGACTTTGAGAGATTAACAAGAGGCCTGAACATTCCTCCTGAAACAAACATTTATTGTTTCAGAGATAGTAGGAACTGCAGATGCTGGAGAATCTGAGATAACAAGGTGTAGAGCTGGATGAACACAGCAGGCCAAGCAGCATCAGAGGAGCAGGAAGGCTCACGTTTCTGGCCTAGACTCTTCCTCAGAAAAAATCTTTTCTGAAGAAGGGTCTAGGCCCGAAACATCAGCCTTCCTGAACCTCTGATGCTGCTTGGCCTGCTGTGTTCATCCAGCTCTACACAAACATTTACCCCAGAGGACAGTTAAGAGTCAACAAGGTCTGGCCCTTGTGTACTCAAAACCAGGTAAGGATGGCAGCTTCCTTCTCTAAAGGAACCAGATAGGTTTTTTTAAACAATTGGCAATGGTTTCATGATCATCATTAGACTCCAGATTTTTCAATTCCAATTCCATCATCTGCCATGGCAGATTTAAACCCAGGTTCCCTGAACATTATCAGGATTTCTGGATTAACAGTCCAGCAATAATACCACTAGACCATCACCTCCCTTTGGAAAAATGCTCAAATTCATAATTAAAGAAGGACCCTGCTGATTTCCAGCTGGTGCTCCTCATTCTTGCCTGGAACCCTTCCTGTGGGTTTATTTCCTTACTGTTTTGTATAGTGTGTACAGCGCAGTTATAGCAGAGCTCACAGCATGACATATCAGGCAGAATGGATACAGACTACAGTCCAACTGGCCAGTCTCAAAACTAAATACACATTAATCAATTGCTCCCTAAAATATTGATCCAATTTTGCCACTACTTTTTCAAACTTATCAGCTTTCACTACTTCCCTGGCTAGTCTTCTCCATATATTTGCTACCCTTCATGTTATTTAGCTATGGTTGACACCAACTGCATGGGTTTAGGGGCACCACAGTGACTCAGTGGCTAGCACTGCTGCCTCACAGTGCCCGGGAGCTGGGTTCAATTCCAGCCTCAGGCAACTGTCTGTGTGGAGTTTGCACATTCTCCCTGTGTCTGTGTGGGTTTCCTCTGGGTGGTCTGGTCTCCTCCCACAATCCAAAGATGTGCAGGGCAGATGGATTGGCCATGCTAAATTGCCCATAGTGCCCAGGGATATTGCGGTTAGGTGGGTTAGACATAGGAAATACAGGGGTAGATGAATGAGTCTGGGTGGGATACTCTTCAGAGGGACTGTGTGGACTTGTTGGGCCAAATAGCCTGTTTCCATACTGTAGGGATTCTATGATTCTATGATTCTATGGGTTCAATTCCCACACTAGCTGAGGTTACTATGAAGGTCTCTTCTTGCCTGGGTGTGGTTACCCTCAGGTTAAACCATCACCCATCGTAGCTCTCTATCTTATGAGAAAGTGGCTCTTTGGTCTGCTAAGACCATTGCATCTTTACCTTTACCTAAATTATCTGTACACCTTCTGAACTTGAGCCTGTGTTTTTGAAATCGCAAAATTTATCATCAGGATTCCATTCATCTCTTCTCCTTAGAATCTTGAATGCTTGAAGAATATATCTTCAAAATAGAGCTAAATCTTCACAGGAATAAACAACCCCTGGGTCTTCATCTTGACCTGATACCTCAACAAGACGTAATGAACTGTGTCTTAATTATTCTGCCCTTTCCTTTGCCAAAACTTCAGTATGTTTGCCTGTATTCGATGCAGTATTCCAGATGTAGCTTCAAACAGCTCCGTTAATTACTCAGTAATAACTGTTTAGTAATGGTGGTATTTATTCTGCGTTAGTAATATTTTGTAACTATACAATATTTTTCAATTCATAAAGTATTGGGTGAAACAGTAGCAAAGCGTATTAACAAAATGGGATGTTTACAGAAATGGTTGATTTTGGCACTAGATCTTAATGCCTATTTTTGACATAACCTTCAGGATTGCCTGCTATTCCATTTTAATTTCTGTGGGCAACACTGCTTTGTTCATTTATTAACTGTGCAGCTGATTCACTCATTTCACCTGGTAATCTCAGTAATCTTTCATCTTTTGTGCTGTTTTTGGAGAATTTGTGTTCAAAGCTGCATCTAGTACAAGAAATGAAAACCATACCTGCTTGTGCCAGAAAACTGTTTAAAAAAATCCTCGCTCTGACACTTTCCAACAGAATAGATTCTTTCGGGGCTTGAACTGAAATTTGAAGTATTATTGGCAAAATGATTGACATTTTTGTTTCATGTAAAAGGATAACATGGGGAAAATACACAGTTTCAAGCAAAACTTTCCAGTGCAAAGTGCAAATGTGTTAAAGAACAACAACAAAAGCTGGGCTTTTGATGCAATGAAGCAGTTTAAAGAACAAACAACCAATTCTCCTTGACTTAAAGGCTAGCATGAGGCTGTAAATGGTTATTCCTTCAAGAGGGTTGGGCTGGTTTTGCTGCAAAACAAGAGGTGCACTCAGAAAAAGCCAATCCAATTTTAATGTTAGATAACAAGCATGGGGCTGGATGAGCACAGCAGGTCAAGCAGCATCATAGGAGCAGGAAAACTTGTCTGCCTCCTCTCCACCTATCCTCTCCTCTATCCATCCTCTATCCGCCTCCCCCTCTCTCCCTATTTATTTCAGAACCCTCTTCCCCTCCCCCATTTCTGATGAAGGGTTTAGGCCCGAAACGAAAAAAAAGTTTTCCTGCTCCTATGATGCTGCTTGACCTGCTGTGCTCATCCA
>JAHRHZ010000040.1:1119387-1150909 GCA_024137785.1 Ginglymostoma cirratum
CACACACACACACACACACACACACACACACACACACACACACACACCCCAACACATCAATGTATACCTACTGATATCCCTCTCCCCATGAATACATCAGTCGACACATGTTCAGGTGCATGCACACAAACACAGTTACTATAATGATTATTTTTTCGAATTTCTTTCCCCTCTGTTTTCTTCATTATTATATTCCCCTGGGCTGCCTAATACACTTTGGGAGAAGCAGCATTCATCCGGTGAGACCTTTATTTCAATTCATTGCTTTGGTTGTTTATCCCCCCTCAGAAACATTAACCTCCCACTGTGTAATCTTTGAATTTTTAATTCACTGTTTTAAGCGTCTGGTTACACTTGCAATTCTGTAATTTTTTGAAAAAATATTCTCACTGTGGAGTGTTCTTTTCATTGCATTCTTTATTCCTGTTCAATTTTTTTAATGTTTGTATATTTGTGTGCCTTGCAACTGTGATTTTAATATGAGAGAGATTTGATTAAGAAACTGACAGAAGGGAAAAGTAAAAACATATTTTAAAATTTAAAGTTTGAAGTTTTTAAAATCTCCAAGAATTACAGGAATGAGATTTGTGGTTGTCAATTTTGATTGGCGCTAGTAGATAAAAATACTTGCATTTATAAATCAGCCTTAACATCATAAAATATCTGGCACAACCTCATGGTGGACAAAAATGTATAATGGGAGAGAACTAAAGCTTGATTTAAAGAAGCAGGATTTAAGGAATGATTTAAAGGAGGAAAAAGAGGCTGAGAGATAAGGAAGGGGAATCTAGAGTTTAAAGCCCAGTCAGTTGAAGGTGCAGTCACCAGTGGTGGAGTTCTTAAAATTGGGAATACTGAATTGGCCATAGTCTACTATGTGCAGATATTTGGGAAAGTTATAGGGCTAGAAGTAATTTCTGAAATTAGGATGGGTGAGGCCATGAAGTAACTTGTAAATATAGGTAAGAATTTTTGTGTTCAGGTATTGTTTGACAGGGATCCAAAGGAGGCGACCTGCAATGGAACAGGAGAGATGAGAGAATGGGACCTGGTGCATGTAAGGTAAGGGCAGCAAGGCCTTGAATAGCTTCACATTCGTGGAGAAGAGAACATAGGTAGCTTGTCAGGAGTGCATTGGAAGTGTCAATTATAATTATATCAATTAAGGATATTATTATTAATTATAATTAGAAGATACTCAGACTGGACTGATCAAGACTTAACTTTCTGTGACATTTATTTTGTACCTGCTATGCAAATTCAGGGTACTTCAGCTCCTCTGTGTTGAGACTGACAGTGAGTGGTTTTTTTCTCGAAGCTATTAATGGAATGGGTGCAATTTGGATCGCAGTTGTTGGATGTTTGCCTTCAATGCACATCTACCCCTTTCCTGAAATTGATGTTCTATTTGTGTATAAATGACGACAAGTGCCGTTGGTTTGTTTGACAGGAAATTTCATTGCCTTGATAGTCAGCTCGTTCCTACATTGAAACTGCAGTTGAGCTATCTGACCCTCCACTGTACAATCCATTATGCGGTTCTTCTGGTGGAGGGGGCTGTTAGCTCAGTTGGCTGGACGGCTAGCTTGCGATGCAGAGTCCGCCAAAACCTCGGGTTCATTTTCTTTCCTGGCTGAGGTTACCATGACGTCCCCACTTTCTCAACCATGTCCCTCACCTGATTTGTGATGACCCTCAGGGTAAATGCTGTAATGAGAGAGCAGCCCTATAATCCTTTGGGACTATGCAACTTTAGCTGCCTTCTGATAGAGCTCAACTGGAAGGCTATCCTCAGCAACTGAAAGATCACGCATTAGGCTGCTCATTAACAGTCTATGCCATGGGTAATGGGCTAAGTGATACCCTATGCAATTGTCAACAGGAATTAATTTTTGAAGTGATCACAAGATTCCGACTTTGACAAAAAACAAGTTGTATATTTCTCAGAAAGTTCCTTCATTTGAATTTCAACACATTGACTCAAATAAATGACAAGTTCTTACTGCATGCACCGAAACATTGAATGGTTACAGCGGACAGGGAGACTGTTTGGCCTATCCCTGCAAAAGCAATTCAACTATCCCACTGAGGTGGACTGTAGGGAATTTTTCTTCCAGGTGCTTATCCAATACCCTTTAGAAAGCCATGACTTTATCAACCTTCACTACAATCTCAGGTTGTGCGTTTCAATTCTGAATCACTTGCTGTGCTAAAACATTCTTTTCTTGTGTTGTTGGCTCTTTTGCCAGTTGCTTTACAATTGAAAGCATCTAGTTCTCAAACCTTTCACCGCTGGGACCAGTTTGTTTCCGGCTACTCTGTCTAGCTAC
Source organism: Ginglymostoma cirratum (assembly GCA_024137785.1). Classification (NCBI taxonomy): domain Eukaryota; kingdom Metazoa; phylum Chordata; class Chondrichthyes; order Orectolobiformes; family Ginglymostomatidae; genus Ginglymostoma; species Ginglymostoma cirratum. The sequence goes on from JAHRHZ010000040.1 coordinate 1,121,718, forward strand.
TCATCATTCTGAGCACTTCTATCAAATTCCCTCTTAGCTTTCTCTTGTCTAAAGATAACAACCTCACCTTCTCCCATCTAACCATATCTTTCAAATCCTTCATGGTCTGGTAGCCTTCTGATTGATCTTTTCTGCTGCCTCACTAAAACCTTCCTAAAGTGCAGTGCCCAAAGTTGGCTGTAATACTCCAGTTGAGGCTGGAACAGTGTTTCAAACAAGACATTGTTATTTCCTTGTTTTTTCAGTATATTCTTCTACTTTAAACATTTTCTGAATTCCCAAAGCACTTTCATCGACTTACGCACATAAATCCTGAGATCCCTTCTGCTGTTGTAACCCCTTCTGAATTGTATGCTTTATACTGTGTCTCCTCATTCTTCCTATCGCTATGAATCTCTTCAACCTTCTCTTCTCTGTATTAAATTTAATTTGCCACATACCCTTCATTCAACCCATGCTAAATTCTCTTGAAGTCAATCACTGTTCCCTTCAGTTCACAATACTTCCAAATTTTGTGTCATTTACAAATTTTGAAATTGTACCCTGCATAACCAAGACAATGTTGTGAAGAAACCAGGAAAAGCAGTGATCCAATTACTGCTTCTTGGGGAACCCGCAAAATGCCTTATTCCACTGAAACCAGCTGTTTACCATTACTTTCTGTTCCGTGTTGCTCAACCAACTTCATATCAATGCTGGCACTGCCCCTTTTAATCCCCGGGTTTTAACTTTGCTGACCAGCTGTAATGTGACACTTTATCAAATGCTGCGTACACGACCACATACACTTTATTACCTGCATCATCTTCATCAACCCTCTCTATTAACCCATCAAAAAACAATTTACCTTTGTCAAATCCATGCCGGTTTCCCAAATCAACCTTACCTATCCAAGTGACGTTTAATTTGGCCTGAATTATTGCTTCTAAAAGCTTTTTACCACTGATGGGACTGATTGGCCTGGAGTCGTTGAGTTTCTCTTTACAACCTTAATTGAACAAGAGTGTAAAATGTTTAGTTCTCCAGTTCTCTGGAATCACTCTTGCATCTAAAGAGGATTAAGAAGACCATCTATTTACCTCACCAATTTCGTCCTTTACTTCCCTCAGCATTCTCAGGTGCATCCCATCCAGTGCTGGTGATTTACCAACCTTTAAGTGCAGTCAACCTTCTTGATAACTGTTTTATAATCCATTTTTATTCCATCCAGTATTTCAATTACATCCCCTTTCCCTATGACTTTGGCCATGTCTTCTTTTTTAGTAAAGATGGTTTCAACAAACTCATTTGCTACCTCAGCCATGCCCTCTGTTTCCATGCATGGAGCCCCTTTTAGGAGCTAGAGTAGGCCATTCAGCCCCTCAAACTGCTCCACTATTCAATAAGATCTTGGCTGATCTGATTTTAACCTCAAATCTGTATTCCTTCCTCTGATAACCTTTCATCCCCTGGCCTAACAAGAATCTAAATGCCTCCACCTTAAAAATGTTCAAGGGCTCTGCTTATATCAGCATTGAATAGGGAGTTCCAGAGATTTCTGTTCTCAATGGGTGAGCCCTGATTTTTTAACAGTGACCTCTAGTTCTAGACTTTGAGATAAGGGGAAGCATCCCACCTGCTCCAGACATGTCTGATATCACGTTGATTAGGGGGAAAGAATGCGGTCTCACCAGTTCTTTGTATACCTAAAGCATAACCTTTCCACTGCATAAATTTTCCTCATGTTCAATGATAATATTCTACTATATTTTCTGACTATTTGCTGTATCCACACACTAAGCCTTTGTGGTTCAGACAAAACAAAGCTGAGTGGGAGGATGGGCGGTGAGGAGGATGCAGAGATGTTTCAGTGCATTTTGGGAAAGTTCAGTAAGTGGGCAAATATATGGCAGATACAGCATAATATAGATAAATGTGAGGTTATCAACTTTGGTAGTGAAAATAGGAAGGCAAATTATTGTCTGAATTACGATAGATTGGGAAAGCGGGAGAAACGACAAGACCTGGGTGTCCTTATACATCAGTCACTGAAATCAAGCGCGCAGGTGCAGCTGACAGTGAAGAAGGCAAATGGTGTGTTCACCTTCATTGCCAGATGATTCAAATACAGGAGCAGGGATGTTTTGCTGCAATTGTACAGGGCCTTGGTGAGACTACGCCGAGAATATTGTGTGCAGTTTGGTCTCCTTATCTGAGGAAAGATGTTCTTGCTACGGATCAAGTGCAAAAAAAAGTTTACCAGACTGATTCCTGGGATGGCAGGACTGACATGTGAAAAGAGACTCGATTAGGTAGGACTACATTCACTAGAAATTAGAAGACTAATGGGTGATCTTATAGAAACCGATAAAATTCTAACAAGATGGACAATGTAAATGCAGGAAGACATTCCTAATGACCAGAGAGTTCAGATCCAGCGGTTACAGTCTAAGGATACAGGTTAGGCTATTTAGCACTGAGATGAGGTGAATTTTCTTCACCCAGAGAGTGGTGAGCTTGGGGAATTTCAACAAAATAATGAATGTTTTCAAGAAGGAATTGGAAATAGTTCTTCAGGCTAAAGAGTTCAAGTGATATTGGGAGAAAGCAGGATCAGCCATGATCATACTATGTGGCAGTGCAGGCTCGAAGGGCTGAATGACTACTCCTGCTCTATTTTCTATGTTTCTATCACAGTTACTCATGCAAGTCCCTGTCCACTTGCCTTGCCACTCAGTTCCGTCATGATCTTTATATCACCAACACAGGCTGAAACCCAATTTGACTCAACCCTGTTGAAATTAATAGATATAGGAACATAACGCTGTATTAATTAAAGTTACTTTTGATTCTGATGAGCCTGCTGCCTTGAAACTAAATATAGTTTCACTGTGTGGTAATTTGATTTTTCATGTCCAGCCATTAAGTTTTCAAAGAATAAATTGACCTTTTAGACATGTGAGGTTTAACCAGGAGAAAAAGAAGCATCAAATTAGACTCCTGACCTCAGTTTGCACCTCCACACGTTCATCCATGAAGCAGATTGGAAATCCAAGTATACGTTTCCAATAATTTAAATTAATGGTAAAATATTCTGTGCAGGAGGTTCCTGAATTCCTGACGTGTACTCCCAGTGAGTGAGATCCTCAATGGCTCCATGAAGTCAGGACATTTAATCCCTTCGGTGCTCACATTCCCTTCCAGTACCCTTGTGATTGCGGACCTTCTGAAACTGTGTCCCTGGTGGTCTAATGGGGGAAAAGCTTTCTGAAAAGCTAATTTTGGTCTGGGGAGATGATGTATATTGTAAGAGGAATGAAGTTTCTTTGAAGCCAAGGGAAAATATAGCTATTGGGAGATAGAACATGTGAAGTGGGTCAGGTGCTCTCATGGTCCTTTAGGATTTGTGTCGCTCTCTATATTAGCAATCTCATATGGAAGATGTAATGGTTTATGCTTCTTGCTTGCCCAACTAAACTCACAGCATAGACATCTGCAAAGACAAGCCTTTAGGTCTTAAAGAAATCTTTGCAGATGTTGGAATTCTGCCAGTTTCCTTGTCTTCTCCAGCAATATTCAATGGGCATGGTGAGGTCTTCAATGCTGACCCTGGGAGTTTCCTATCCTCTTCGAGCAAGTGCAAGCTCATCACTTTTTGTCAAATAGGAGTAAACATTGCAGTCAGCTTTTAAAAAATTCATTTCATTTCTTTTTTCTGTCATAATTACCATGAGAGAAACTATACTCAGCTGTGTTTAGTCTTGTAAAGTCATGTATCGAAAAGAAAAACGGACTGGAGTGGGTATCAATGCTTAGGAGGAATGTTCACTGTCAGTCTGATAATCTGTGTAATAAATCTATCCAGTCAGCCAATTCCCGTTAAATGCATACCTGACTAAAACATGGAATTTTGATGAATCCAACGGTTTCTTTTTTTGAAAAATAAAAGTTCTTATTACATGAAATTGATGTTAAAAGCATAATCCTTAAGTGTATGATGTGGTCTCTCATTTCCATTACACTCCATCATGGATACACTCAGGGACGTTTTCCAAATCTCAGTCTACAATGGGATCTTGTCTACAATGAGTAGTTTATCACAAAATCACACACACAGCAATTTTCTGCTTGCTGAATTTGGTAGCTTCGTATAATGTATAGGCATTAGCGGCCCTACAGCAGTGAAAATCAAAAGGTTTCTGGGAGATCTGGGATTGTTATGATATCAGATTAAAGGGAGTGCAGTGGGCACTATTGTAGTCTCAGAAGTATCCATTGCTCCCAGTGGTGCTGCTGGAACCAGAAATCTGCTGTCCTGTGATGCAGCTCCAACAACACTCAAGAAGCTTGACATTACCCAGGACAAATCAGCCCACTGGATTGGTGCCACATCCAGAAGCATCCACTCTCTCCACCATTGATGCTCAGTAGCTGCAGTGTGTACTATCTAAAAGATGCACTGTGGAAATTTACCAACGAGCCTTCGACAGCATCTTCCAAACCTACAACCACTTACATTTAGAAGAATGAGGGCAATAGATACATGGCAAAACCATCACCTGCAAATTCCCGTCCAAGCCACTACCCATCCTGGCTTGGAAATATATCATCATTCCTTCACTGTCGCTGGGTCAAAATCCTGGAACTCCATCCCTATGCGTCAGCCTATAGCACGTGGGCTGTAGCAATTCAAGAAGGCAGCTCACCATCACCTTTTCAAGTGCAACTAAGGATGGGCAATAAATGCTAGTCAACCAGAGATACCATATCCCACAAGTGAATTAAACAAAAAATGGTTATGCATTTTAAAAGCAAATTCCCAGGTCCAAGCACCAAAAATGTTTCTGCTTGTATTTAGAGGGAAGATTTACCAGATTTCTCTAATAGAAAATTAAAATATTGTAGTATTTAATGTTAGAAAAGAACCTTGGCATTTTGATTTATTTCTATTTTTTTGAGGGACTAGTGAGAAATTTTTCTGAAACCTTTATCAAAATTGAAAAGAATTGCAGAATTGTTGCAGTTCAGACTGAGGCCATTTGGACCGTCATGTTTGCACCAACTATCTGAATGAATGCCATTCTGCCACTTTGTCTTCATAACACTGCAATTTTCAGATGGCAGTCCAATTTCTTTTGAATGTTTGTAATGCATTCCAGACCGTAATCATACATGAAAAAGATTTTCCTTGCGTCAGTTCTGTTTTTTTATTTTTGTGCCAATTAATTTAAATCTGCTAAATCCCTCTCATTCTCAATCCTTTTACAAGAGTGAACATTTTTACATATCTTCAATATCCAGAACAATCAGGAAATTGAAAATCCTTTGTCAAATCTTTCTCTCAACCTTATTTTCTCAAAGGAACATTCTAATTTCTCCAATCTATCCTCATAATCGATGTTTTTCATCCCTGCAACCATCCTCAAATCTTTTCTGCACTCTCTCTAATATCTTCACATCCTTCCTAAAGTGCTCCACCAGATCTGGACATAACACTTCAGCTGAGGCCAAACATGTGGCAAATACAAGCTTCCCCTCGCTTTTAAAATTAATGCCTGTATTTATTAATAAAAACAGAAACTGCTGGAAAATTCAGTCGGTCTGGCAGCATGTATGGAGAGAAAGCAGAGTTAATGTTTTGGGTCCTGTGACCTATCTTCAGAAGTGATTGTAGCTAGGACAATTTTGGTACACATGCTGAAGATGCTGAAGTGGGCGGGGGGGGAAGGCGTAAACAATAGATAGTGACGATTGTTATTGCTTTGGTTCGTATGCTTATAAAATCATGAGGGGCACGGGCAAGGTGAATTGCTAAGATCTTTTTCCTGGAGTGGGCAGTCCAAACCTGGAGGACATAGTTTTAAGGTGAGAGGGGAAAGATTTTTAATGGACCTGATGGGTAAGTTTTTCTTGCAGGGGGTGGCACGTGAATGGAATGAGCTGCCAGAGAAAGTGGTACAGGCTGGTACAATTACAACATTTGAAAGGCAAGGATATATGAAAAGGAAGGGATTAGAGGGATATGGGCCAAATGCTGGTAACTGGGAGTAGGTCAGATTGGGATGGCTGGTCAGTGTTGTTCCGAAGGGTCTGTTTCTATGCTATATGACTCCATGACTGTGACTATGACTATGATAGATGGAGATGAAGCCCAGAGAAAGAGAAACACAGTTGGGCAGACAAAGGAGTGGGTAAAGGTCAGCCTGGGAGAATCAGTGGGGACCATTAATGGCTGACAATGGGTTGTTTGTGATAGCAGCCCATGTGATGACAAGGCATGATGTATCAGGGTAGGAGCAAAGACATGGGAGAAGGTGCTAAGGCCCTAAAATGATTGAACTTGATATAGAGTCCTGAAGACCGCAGGTTCGCCAAGTGGAAAATGAGATACTGTTCTTCCAGCCTGTGCTGAGCTTCACTGGAGCACTGTGGCAAGCCCGAGATAGAGATGTTGGCCAGGGAACACGGCCGTGTATTGAAATGGCAGACAACTGGAAGCTCAGGACAGAACATAGGTGTTCCACAAAGCAATTGTCCACAAAGAGACAAGGATAACTATGGCCCATGGGGTTACCCATGGCTACTCCTTTTGACGTAAAGAAAGTGACAGCAGTTAAAGGAGATGTTGTCAAAGTGAGGATGAGCTCGACCTGGCGGATGAGGGTGGTGTTGGATGGGAGCATTCAAGCCCTTTTTTCCAGGAAGAAGGGAGAACCCCAAGACCATCTTGATGTGGTGGTGGGGGGGGGGTGGGGTTTGGGGGGGTGGGGGGGTTGGGTGGACATGTAAAAGGATTGCATGTCCATGGTAAAGTAGATGCTGCTGTAGCCACTACAAACGCACCAATTCCCACAGTTACCTCGACTATATATCCTTACATCTTGCTTCCCGTAAAGACTGTATTCCAGTACAGAGGAAGCTGTGTGTAAATGTCCATAAATTATTGAAGATGGCAGGACAACTTGAAAGAGCTGTATTCCAGTATTCCATTCTCCCAGTTTCTCCATCTCTGTCACACATCTGTTCTGATGATGCCAGTTTCTACAAAGGCATCTCTAAAATGTCCACTTTCTTCCTCTACCAAAATTCCCCACCACCATGATTGACCCATCTCCTGCACTTCAGTCCTCACCCCTTCTCTTCTCTCCTACAATAGTGATAGGGTCCCCCTATTCCTCACTTACCATCCCAGCAGCATCCACATCCCAAAGATCATAGCAACCATTTCTGCCACATCTAGCAGGATGCCAAGGCTAGACACATATTCCCCTCACTTCCTTTGTCAGCCTTCTACAGGGACTGTTCCCTTTGCTACATCTTGGTCCACTTCCTCTCCACTCGCTGCACCTCCCCACAGTCCCCTGCACCTTCCCATGCAATTACAGAAGGTGTAATACCTACCCATTTACCTCCTGCCTCCTCATTATCCAGGCCCCAGAAACATCCTCCAGGTGAAGCAGCGATTTACCTGCATTTTGCTCAATCTAGTCAATTGTGTTAGCTGCTCACAATGTTGTCTCCACTACAATGAGGAGCTGAAACGCAGACTGGGTGAGGCTTTACAAAATATCTCTGTTCTGCCTGCAAAAATGATGCTGAGCGTCCAGTTGCCTGCTGCTTCAACACACCACCTTGTTCGCTGGCCAACATCTCTGCCTCAGGCTTGCTGCAGTGCTCCAATGAAGCTCAGTGCAAACTGGAAGAGTGTCACCTCATTTTTCATTCGGAACTCTATAGCCTTCTGGAATCCATAGCGAGTTTAACCATTTTAGTGATTGAGCACCTTCTCCCATGTCCTTACCCAAATTTCCACAACCAGGCTTTGTCACGCATGGGCAACTACTAAAACCAGCCCATTGTCAGCCACTACTCGTCCCAGTTGGTAGCTATTGATTCTCCCAGGCTGATTTTTATCCAGTTCTTTGTTTGCCCAACGGTTTTTCTGTTTCCCTGGACTCCATCTCCACCTTTTGTTTAATTCGCCCCTAACTCCCCCAAGAATCTTCAGCATATATGCTAAAATTGTCCTAGCTAAAATCAGTTTTGACGCTGCAAAATGTTAGCTTTGTTTTCTTTTCACAGATGCTACCAAACCTATTGAGTTTTTCCAGCAATTTCTGTTTTGGTTTCTGATGTCCATCATTTGCAGTTCTTCTTTTCCCCCTCATTTATGAAGCCTGGCATACTCTATGCTTTACTGTCAGCTCTTTCAAGTTGTCCTGCCATCTTCAATAATTTATGGACATTTACACACAGCTTCCTCTGCACTGGTGCCTATTAGAATCGTGCCCTTATTTTAAATATTGGCTCTGCGTGTTCTTTCTGCCAAAATCAACCACTTCACATTTCTTGGCAGTGAATTTTGCCTGTCACTTGTCAAGCCATTTCACTATCCCATCCATGTCCTTTTGAAGTTCTACACATGTTCACAGTTCACAATGCTTTCAGATTTGGTATCATCCACAAAACAAGAAATGATGCCAGCACACCAAAGTTTGGGTCATTAAGAGAGATCTGGAAAAGTACAGGTTCTAACATTGGCCCCTGGGGAGCTGTACTACAAACATTCTTCCATCCTGAGAAACATCCATTAGCCTTTACTCTCTGTTTCATGTCCCTCAGCCTATGTCTTATCAATGTGGTACTGTCTCTTTTGTTCTGTGAGTTATACCTTTGCTCACAGGTTTGTTATATTGCACCGAATAGTCAGGATTGATTTCATAATTCCTGGATTGTGCATAATCTGTGGGGAAAAATCATGCACACCATTTATACTATAAGATTTAATTATAGACTGAAGTCTAAATTTAAATGTAAAACAACAACAAAGATGTGGCATAAAAAAATCTATTTTAGTAGAAGGATTTCTATTAAAATAAAATCTGCCTTAAAAATCACAAAAATATATCTATTAATTCCACTGAAAGGTAAATTATCAATCACTGTCTGATGACAACTATAGACTGGACATCTGTTATGCTATCAATGTTAAAATATTACTGCCCATGTGACAAAAAAGCATGTTGTCATTATCACTTTTGTCCGTTATTCACTCACGGAATGTAGACATCTGCCATGCCTGGGCTAGCATTTATTGCACAAATCTAGTTGCCCTTGGGAAGGCAGTGGTGAGCTGCATTCTTGAACTGCGACAGTTTCTTTGCTGTAGGTAGACTCACAATGCCAATAGTGAGGGACTTCCAGGATTTTGCCTCAAAAGCATTGAAGGAATAACAATATATTTCCAGGTCAGGATGGTGAGGGGCTTGGAGGGGAACATGGAGGTGGTGATTATCCCATGTTCTGCTGCCCTTGTCCTTCTAGATAGCAGTGTTTATGGGTTTGGAAGATGCTATCGAAGGATCTTTGATGATTTTCTACAGCTGTTACTACTGTGCATTGGTGGTGGAGAGAGTTGATGTGGTGTTAATCAAACAGACTGATTTGTCTTGGATAGTGTCAAACATTATGGGCGTTTTGGAGCTGTACTTATCCAGGTAAGTGGGGAGTATTCTATCACACCCTGACTTGATCCTTGTAGATGATGGACAGACTTTGGACAGTCAGGAGGTCAGTTACTTGTTGCAGGATTCCTTGCCTCTCACCTGATCTTGTAGCCACTGTATTTATAAATCTTGGTCAGTTTCTCGTCAAAGGTAACCCCCTGGATGTTGATAGTGGGGGACTTACATGATGGTGACACCATTAAAAGTCAAGGGATGATAGTTAAATTTTCTGTTGTTGGAAATGGTCATTGCCTGGCATTTGTGTAGTGTAAATGTTACTTACCAGTTTTCATCCCAAGCCTGGATATTGTGCAGGTACTGCTGCTTTTGGACAGGGAATGCTTCAGTATCTGAAGACTCACAAATGGTGCTGGACATTGTACAATCATTGGTGAACATCCCCACTTTTGACGTTCTGATGGAGGGAAGGTCAGTGGTGAAGGGCTGAAAATGGTTGGGACTGGGACACTTCCCGAAGGAACCTATGCAGATATGTCCTGGAGCTGAGATGACCAATCTCCAATCTTTATTTGTGCCAGATATCACTCTAACTAGTGGAGAGCTTTCCCCTTGATTCCCATTAATTCCAATGCAGCTAGGGCTCCTTGATTCCACATTTGGTCAAATACAACATTGTTAACAAAGACAGTTGCTAACACCTCTCTTTGACAGCAATTTTACCCCAACTCACCTGTAATACACATAGTATAGTTTAGATTTTAAAATTATCCCTTTAATTTTTAAAGTCATGGAATAACAGAATTGTTACACTGCAGAAGGAGGCCACTCAGCCCGTTCTATCTTTTTCTGGCCTCTCTGAGCATTTTGACATTTTACAAACTCCTGCCTTTTCCCTATAACCCTTGTTTATATTTATATCAGCATCCTACATCCTCTTCAATCCCAATCTTCAATTGAAGCTGCGTCCATCATACATCCAGGTGAAGAATTTGATCCTGGGATCACTCACTTTCTGAAAAAGGTTTTTCCCACGTCGCGTTTGCTCTTCTGGTTCTTTATCCTTTCACAAGCTGGAATAGCTTTTTCCTATCTACACTGTGTAGATTCTTCTTTATTTTGAAAAATTGTGTCAAATCTCTCCTCAGCCTTCTCATCTCCAAGGAAAACAGTCCCAACTTCTCCAGTTTGCCCTCATAACTGAAGTTTCTCACCATAGAAATCATTCATGGAAATCTCTTCTGTACTTTCTCTAGTGCATTCACAATTTTACGAAAATGTGGTGCCCAGAACTTTACACCATGCTCCAGCTGAGGTCTAACCAGTGCCCTACATATAGGTTCAATGAAACCTCCCTGCTGTTATACACTCTGTCCTTATTAAAGATGCCTCGAATACTGTGTACTTTATGAACAGCTCTTTCTGCTTGTCCTGCCATATTTAATGCCTTATGCATGTGTACGCCAAGCACCCATACATCTCGGCTTTTGCATACCCTTTAGAATAGTACGCTTTGTTTTATTTTTGTCTCTCCTTGTTCTTTGTACTGAAGTGTATCAGTTTTAAACTTCATCTGTCACCTACCTGCCCACTCCACCAACGTGGCATTGTCTTTTTAAGATTCTACACCATCCAACATACAGTTTACAATTCTTCCAAGTTTTGTGTCATCCACAAACTTCGAGTTTGTTGTCCACACACTAAAATCTGGATAATTTGTTTTATTTGCCCCAAATCTCCATTGAGTGTTCTACTAATGAACCTACCCCAAATCCTATGATTTCAAATTGAAGAGCAGCAATTTCAACATTATCATTTTAAGGCAAGTCAACATGTTAGAAAATTAGATTGTGTTTATTTGAAATGCCAAATGAATGAATCCTGGCTTCCTTCATTCCCCATCACCCCATGTAGATTATCCTTTTCTTCAATGCCAGCTCTTTCCATTAGAGAGTAAATATAGCTTACTCAGTTTATAACACACATTTACTGTATTTGACACCAAGCCATACACCACCAGATGGGAAAGAATTGTTAGTTTTTACCTAGAGCTATTGTCGATACCGAGTACATCTGAGCATTTAAGGTTGGTGGAATGGGTAGATAAATGATGAAATTACAAGCAGAGAAGTGTGAAGTGATTCATTTTCATTAAACAAACATTCTAGAGATTCTTGCTCCTCTCAACATTTTGTTCCTACTATCTGAGTCCATATTGAGATCGTTAAAGTCCCCCATATGACAACCATTTGAGGAGGGCTCAAAGCTCCCCACAATTTTAATTTCCTAGTCAATTGCATGAACGTCTTTTTTGTTTCCTTTTTAGCATGTAGCTTTGAGACTTCAATTAACTTTGTTAACCAGATGAAAAATAGAGTGAATTCCATGATTTCTTGACTGAGTGAGTAAAGTTTTCTCTCTGGAAAAATATGATAGAACATGACAATGAGCACATATATAAAGCACATGTACTAAGCTTACAAAGAAGATGGGGAGGAGAGGTATCTAGTGCAGCCAGGAAGATAAGGGCATTTGCAGCTTACAGTTTTTTTTAAGAGCCTTTGATTTGTGAGAGTAGCTGCTGTCCTGTCTCCTAAGGAGTGCCAAAGTTTGTGGATGTACATGATGTCTCAGTCCAAGGAGATTTTCTGAACTTGATTTTTCTATCGGCACTGGTTTGCTGAGATTGTGATTGAAAAGTTGGAGTTTTCTGAATCATTGCTGTGTTCAGTTCATGTTGCTTTCGCCCGCTTTTAGTTGCTCAGGGCAAGTTAATGAAATATAGTTTGTTTATATATTTCTAGTTTATTTCCACTTTCTTTTCCAAAATGAACACACCACAGGTAATCTGTCTTCTTAAATATGTGAAGTTATCAGACAAGTGAGAGTAAAACAAGAGATGCAAATTTATTGACAACTCACTGAATTTTAGCACTCCTTGGTTAAAATGCTAATCCCAAGACAGCTAGATTTTATCTTCCACTTGGGTTGTCTGGGTTTGTCTGATGATTACAGTATTCTTTTCAAGTCAGCAATGCCCTTCTTAAAAACTTTTTTTTAGGCTATGAAAGTCTTGGATATTAAAGTGAAATGATGAAAGTTGAATATTGATAATCCGTTTTAACTATGATCATAATACCCATTATAATTATTCTGTAATTCATGCACCACTCTTTAGTTTTTCTTGCAAATTTATTCCTATCCATCTTTCCCATTAGTTGGTGGCTGACACATTACACTGAGCAATATAATTACATCTTTTCCATTCCTTAACACTAGTCAAATAGTTTGTGTCTTTTCCTCTCTGGAATATCCTCTCTCCCTCACCAGTAGTGCAGTGTTTTGCTCAATATAGCTATCCTTCCCCTTTTCCTGTAATGCCTTTTTCTCCTGGGCACCTTTACTCAGAAATAGGCAATACTCAAACCTGCCCATCTTTGAGCCCAGTTCTCCATTATAGCATCAACACTTACACATGGCTATCTACACCTGCAGCACACCAATCCCATTTAGCACACACACCATGAGTTCACATGTATGCATTGTACTCTAAATTCAACTTTATTACTTTCTCTTTACCCTTGATCCCACCTAATAACTTCCATTAGCTACTAGCACTATCTGTCTTTTCCAGTATTCTGTGCACCTTGCCATTGCTGTATGCAAGTTAGTTTAACTTTAGCAGTCTAGTAGTTTAATTGAGACTTTATCAGTCACGTGGACAAATGTAGATCAATTGAGGAATGCCAGAACTGATTACTTAAAAGAAACTCATGTTTGACTAACTTGTTGGTGTTTTTGAGGAGGTAACATGGAGGATTGATGAGAGCAATGCTGGTGATGTGGCATAAATGGACTTTCAAAAGATGCTAGATAAAATTCCATACAATGCACTTACATGCAAAGTTTCAAATCAGGGATAAAAGAGACAGTAGAAACATGAATACAAAATTGCCTGAGCAACAGAAAATAGATGTAATGGTTAATGGATGTTTTTAGATTGGAGGAACTTTTGTAATTGAGAGTCCCAGAAGTCAATGTTGGGATTCTTTCTTTACTTGAGTGTATTAATGACCTAGATGTTGGCATATAAAGTTTATAAATGATATGCAACTTGGAAATATTGTAAACTGCTAGGAAGATGGTATGGGAATTCAAAAGCTCATAGCCAAGTTGATGGAATGAGTGGACAGATGACAGGTGATTTTCAATCCAGAGAAATGTAATGTGATTAATTTTGCAGGAAGAATATGAAGAAAGAAAGTAAGACACAACCATTCTGTATTACAACAATGGGTGTGCAGGAACAAAGAGACCTGTGTGTATATGTTCACAAGTCAGGTTGAGAGAGTAGCTAATCAGACATAGAGTACCAATAGGAGCATTAAGTACATGAACAAGGAAATTATGCTGCACTTGTATAAGTCCTAGTTTAGGTTCAGTTGGAATATTGCATCTAGTTGCAGGCAGTGCAATTTAAGGAGGATGTGAAAATGTTGGTGACGATATAGAAAAGATTCACGATAATAGTGAAAAGTAGGCTGAGAGGAGATTTGATCAAAATCACGAGGGATGCGAAAAGAGTAGACGTGGACAAAAAGGGATCATATCCTTCCTTCTGCCCATGTTATTGAAATCAACCGGACTGTGAACTCCTCAGCGAGGCTACGATAAACAATCTGATTTTACCAATTTATATATGCATTAAAGTCACCTGTTATTAGAGCATTCACTTTCTCACAAGCACACAATATTTCTACTTATACTTTTCATTCGACGTTTAGGTTACTGATCAGGGGCATATAGATCACTCTGCCAAGTGATTTTTCTTCCTGTCAATATTCCTCATCTCTACCCAAACAAATTCTATGACCTAATCCCCTGAGCTAAGAGGATACCTAACTATTGCACCAGTACCATCTCTGGTTACTGCTACCCCTCTGTCTTTTCCTGGCTTCTGTGAAACCATAGATGTAGGAGCAGGAATTAGTCATTTTGGTCATTGAGTCTGTTTTGCTATTCAAATAGGATCATGACTGATCTGATAATTCTCAACACCACTTTCCTACCTGTTCCCCATAACACATGATACTCTGAGGTTACCCGAAACATTAATTCTGATCTTTTCTTCACAGATGCTGCCAGACCTGCTGAGCTTTTCCAGCAACTTCTGTTTTTGTTCCTGATTTACAGCATCTGTAGTTCTTTTGGTTTTTACTCTGAGGTTATATCCTCTGATGTTAGATTGTCCCGTACAGGAAAAAGAAAACCTCTGCACACCTAACTTTTTTATCCCTAAAAAGACTGTTACGTTTCAATAAGTTGCCTCCCAATTCTTTAAACTCCACTGAGTACAGGCCAGACCTACTCAACCTCTTCTCGTTAGAAAATCCCTCATACCTATGATCAGACTAGTGAACCATGTTTGGACTGCTTCCAATGCCAGTGTATTTTTCCTTGGATAAATAGACCGAAACTATTCGTGATAACAAGGTGTGGAGCTGGATGAACACAGCAGGCCAAGCAGCATCATAGGAGCAGGAAAGCTTGACGTTTCGGGCCTAGACCCTTCATCCAGCTCCACACCTTGTTATCCCGGATTCTCCAGCATCTGCAGTACCTATTATCTCTCTCTCCAAAACTATTCATAATATTTTAAGCGTGGTCTGACTAGTACCTTGGATAGTTTTGGCAAGATTTCCCTATTTTTATCCGCTATTCCCTTTGAAATAAAGGTCAACATTTCATTTGCCCTTCTCTATTACCTACTGAACCTGGATGATGGCTTTTTGTCATTTATACATACAGGCCCTCAAATCCCTCCTTACTGAATCTTTTTGCAGTCTTTCTCCATTTAAATAATATTCAGCTCAACTATTCTTCCTGTGAAAGAATATAATCTCACACTTTCCATTTGCCCACTCACTTAACCTGTCTATACCTCTCTGCAGAGTCATTATGTCACAGAATCATACAGTACAGAAGAGTGCCTTTGGCCAATCAAGTCTGCACTGCCAAAACCACTAAATCTACACTAGTCCCACTTAGCAGCACTTGGCACTTGAATGTTATGACATTTTAATTGCTCATCCAAGTACTTTTTTAAAGTTGTACCTTTGCCACATTTACTGCCCTCCCAGGTAGCGCTTTTCAAGCCCCTACCATTCTCTGGGTGAAAATATTCTTCACCAAATTCCTTTTAAACCTTTGCCTTTCATTTTATCACTTGTCATCCTCACCACTTGCCTTTCCAGCTGATTCTGTGTCATCCACAAACTTAGTTATGGTTCATTCACTTTCATCCTCTAGGTTATTCATAAAAATTGTAAATAATTGTGTCTCAGCACTGATCCCTGGTTGCCATTCTGAAAATGTCTTGCTTAATCCTAACTTTCTGTCTTAGTTAGCCAATCCTCTAACCATTTCTCTTGAATGACATTGATCCCTCTATTTTCAGAACACAACCTTAGTCATCCTGCAGACCTGTCTCTGTAATGACTATCAGATCATATTTATTTAATTCAATATGCATTATCAATTGTTATGAATGCTATGCACATTCATATAGAGCCTTTATTTTATTTTTGTTATCATTGTAGCTAGTCTGGACTGCTGGTATATTAAGTATTTTTTACTTCCCTCTGTCTCTCTCTCTGGCCTTTCTTATCATTCTTTGGATTTTATTTTCAGCTTTAGTATTTACCTCTCCTGCTTCAACTCTATTCCTTGATTTGCAATCTCCACTCAAGCTCCATCCCTCACACACTCACCTCATGTTTAGGGTAAAGCATTCATTCCTTCCCTGGGTATCTGACTCTCAAGAACACTGATCCCAGCATGGTTCTGGTGTAGACTATGCCAATAATACAGATCCCATGTTCCCCAATACAAGTGCCAGTGTCTATAAACCAGAACGCACTTCTCCCACACCAGTCTTTGAGCCACTATTAACTTGTCTAATTTTATTCATTTCATGCTTGTTTGCACATGGTTCAAGCAGTAATATAGGTATTATTAACTTTGAGGTTCTGCTTTTTCAATTTAGCACCTATCTCCTTATACTCTCTCAGCAGACCTCTTTCCTAGTTTTACATATGTTGTTTGTACTGATGCGAAACGCAACCACTGGATCCTACCCTTCTCAATCTGAATTCTACCTCAGCCCAGAGCAGATATCCCAAACTCTCACACCTGACAGCCAGAGAATAGTGTAAATCCCTTCACTATACTGTCCCCTACTACTCACTACATACCTTATTTCTTTCCCACTTGAATGGTCCCCTGTACCACAGAGCCACAGCAAGTTAGCTCATCTACCCAGCAGCCCTCATTTCTGTCTTGCTTTTCTGGTAAGTACCATAGTTTGTGAAGTTGTAGGGGCTGTTTTATTGCATTAAAATCACTATGTAAATCCAACTTGTTGTTAGTTTGAATGGCATTTGGCTTTAAGAACTTAATGCTACAAGGAGCAATGAAAACAAGGCACATCAAACCAGTTTCAATTTACGCCCATGGAGCAAGATGATGAACAAAGACCTATGTAACTGTTTACAGCAACATCTGACAAAGTAAATTTGATATATTTTTATATGTCTCCATCAAATGTGCCGGTGCAGTACTCAAAGGTGGCTACTTCAAAGACATCCGATTGAAATGAGCTCACTCTAATAATGCAGTAACTGGGAACTCTGAAATACCTCAGCCTTACTCACTGCAAAATGAAGGCTCTCTTCAGCTGCCTCTCCTCACGTTTTTCCTCTTTCATTTCCTCCACATTCTTTCTTAGTATCTGGTATTTTTTGTCCAACTTCTGTTCTGTTCTTGCATATTTACATGCTCAAATTCTTATTTTTGATTTCCGCTATTGTCCTACATGTATTTTTGTTAAAATGGCTTCATATGTGAACTTTATAAATGGCTAACAGAATTGTAGTGAAAGGAATGTCATGTGACTACATTTCAATTTTGTAAGTTGTATATTAGGAAATTGGACACATCAAACGCAGAAAGGACCATTTTCATTGAGATTGCCTTACAGCAGATCATGATATGCTGCCTGACACAATGCTGAAATGTTACTGTTTCACTTTTAGATTATAACTGTCACGTCTGTTGTCTTTCAGTGTAACTAAGGCCAGGAAGTGAAACCCCCAAAAAAAAAATCACTCGACATAATGCCTGTCTGGAAGAAACAAAACTACTGGAAGAAAAATGATGCCTTCTATTATTGATGATGGTGAGTCATTTGTTTTTTCATCAAGTTTATTAATTCTCAAACAAATAAACATTATAGGTGGAACTCAAGAGTTCGGTTTTTGACAGGCTGAAAATAGGAAGCCAACACTTTCTATTGTTCTTTTTAAATGATTGTAGTTTTCACTTTCTTCTTTGAGAGACTGTCATACAATGTTGAGCAGGCCACTAGAAGCCTGCACGATAAATGATTGCTGTTATTGGGTCAAGTTCACAGATTCAAGGGGAGGGCAATGTTAATTCTTACTGTATAGAATGCTGAGCATGTACCAATTGCATGGATGTAATATTGTGAGTATTACTGTACTATGGCCCAGCAGAAACAAAATTACCTGATATATCAATAACCATTCCCAAATGGCAGTGATAACTTCGATTAAATGGCATCCAATATTGGCAATAGCAACATTAAGAGATAAAATCAAATAAAAAGACACAGTGGGGTACCATAAGGGATAATTGGTTGCTGAGGCACTTTTATTTAGTATCCGAATAGAGTTCTATATTCTTAAAATTTACGCAACTATGCTGTAGTGAGTCAGGGATCAGTTAATGGATCTGTTCCTTCCATAATAGTAAACACAATACTGCAAAATATCTCTGGCACTTTTTGTATCTGAGCCACATCATTGAATTATGATATTCACATGTAAAAACATTTTTAATTTCAGCCTCTGCAGTGACTCTGTGAGAATTATCAGGACCCAAAATGTGATAGATGCAAAGCCAACAGGCTAAAGTGTTACATTGAGGAACTCACTGCAGACAGTTGTTTCGCCACATAGCTCACAGCTGAAAATAGTATGTCACTTAACTCCTAGAAGGATATTCCATGTTTTAATTTTCCATTGATATGGATTTATATATTGTATGCACATTTAAATCAAGAATTTGCTGAAGACTTGAACCTTAGCATCGGCCCATCTGCGGTGTGTGACAATATTATGGTGCAAAAATTCCAGTAGATTATAGTGTGTAGATTTATGTCATTATGTGTGCCACACCCTCCTTTACTTAGACTTTTGAATTGTCCCAGGGATTCTTACCAAGAAAGTTGAATTGTTAATTATCATAGCTATTAAATTCAATGGCAAGAATGAGTTTGCTAAATTAACTTGACTGTGATTGCCAAAGCTACTTAGACCATTAGAGTTTTGTGCTAGAGGGGACTGAACCAGTGAAGTATTAAATTGCTCAGCATATTTTGCATGCAATTCCCACTAAACAAAATAACCTCAGGGTAATTTCGACTTTGGGTGATGGTGTAAAATGGGCGATATCGATTCAGCCTCTGGTTGTACATCACTCCCAACTTTCATTTGCATTTAAATCAATGAAAATTGGGAGAGATAAATAAGCTGATTACATGTCGAGGGGTTGTATATATTTATTTAAAACCAAAGGTCTAGAGTTGGGTGATGCAAAGACTTCCTAACATTGCTCAGCTTGGATTAACAGAAGTTCATTGTTATTGTAGACTGGTGTCATTTTGTATTGTCCTGATTATAAGCAACAAAAGATCATTGCAAAATAAGAAAAAAGCTATTCCCTTTTATGCTAATCAGTTTTTTAAAAAAATACATGAATATAGGTAACTTTGATGAATTGTTTAGCCGTTTTATTTTGCTTGAAATATTGAATAATGTATCATCACATTCTATGTTGGCAACAACACCATTGTTTGTGTTCTAAATCCAGTGCTGCAATGCATTTTAATTCTTTCAAAGCAAATCACAGTGTAAGTTTGGTCTAAAGCATGGAGATTTGTCACCCATATCAACGATCAGCAAATTAAGGTCTTATACATCTTACACAGAGCGCATGACTTCTGTCAGTTTCATATTTACTTCTTGTCATGCTTTTTCCATCTCATTTGTCCATGATGAAAGTGACCATTCAACCTTACTTATCTCTGTGTCTGCTAAGCTTTGTCTCAAAGGTAGGGATCTCAGGTAGGGATGTCATGTTGTTCTTGATAGAAAGCAGAGCTAACAATCCTGTGTCTTTAAAGGATTTGGCAATTGGTAATGTACCTTTTCAAGCAGTTTTTTTAAAATGCTTCTTGTGTGGCTGACTCCCTTAACTAATAACAGACTGCTGAGAATGCCCTGACTGTTGAAAGCCAGTGCTAGCTGAACAAAAGAAATGGTGCTATTAATCGATACAAGAATTGTTTTACTTGTTTACAAAAATAACATTCTGGTAACTGGAAAATTAAGGAAAAGTTTACAATATGGAGTACTGGTGGTCCCTGTATATAGTTATGGCTTTCTTCACATCAACAATAATGTCTTATATTCATATAGCACATTTAAAGAAATGAAATTTCCAAAGAGTTATCAATAATAAGTTAAAAGTAATTGGGAAAGATGACCCAGAACATGGTCACAGAGTGGTAAGAAGTACCTTCAGAAGGTGAGAGGTGTAGAGGTTTAGGAAGGGAATTCCAAATCTTAACATGTAGGCATCTCAAAACACAGCCGCTAAGTATGGGGCATTTAAAATTGGTAAGTGAAAAGCATCAGAATTGGAGAAACATAGGGATCTTGAAGATTTGTATGACTGTAGAAGGTTCCATATGGATAGGGAGCAGGAAAACCTATGCAATAATTCAAAATCCAGGATGACGGCTTTAAAAATTGAGATGTTTTCAGATCAGTATCCAGTGTCAGCCATCAAGCACAAGATAGGTAGATGGAGGGTACTTGATATGAGAAAAGAAATGAGTAGAAGAATTTTGAATGAATACAAGTTTAAAGTGAGACATGGAATGCTGGCCAGGAGAGCACAGGAAATGTCATGCCTTCAGGAACCAAAGACATTGGTGAGCGTTTCAGCAGCAAATGAACTGTGCCAGGTTCAGAGTTGGACTACATTACAGAGATGGCAGTGGGAAGTCTTAGTGATGAAGCAGATATGCAGCTGTCAATTTGACACCTGGTGAGAAGATTTAAAAGAAAAGGTGTGTAAGGAAATCAAATCAGTGCACATTTTAAATAAGATCTAAGGATAACCTTTTATAAAAAGCCCAATTTAAAAACATTCATGGTGAATTGTGTCAACTGCATTGAGAACATTACTCCATTAGCTTCCACTCTCTTTAAAATTCTCATCCCTGTCTTTAAATCCCTTCTTAACCTTTTCACTCTCTCCATGTAATTTCCTCCAATCCCACAAGCCGCTGAGATATCTGTATTCTACCAATACTGACCTTTTGTACATTCCCAGTTAGAATTGCTCCACGATTGGCAGTTGCCTTGGCCTCAAGCTCTGAAATTCCCTCCCTGCTGTGTCTTGAACTCATTTTCTTCTTTAAGAAAGGCCATAAAACCTACCTTAATGATTAACTTTTTGATCATCTTCTCTAGTATTTCTTGTTGTGGCTAACGGTTATACTGTTTTTTACAATACTTCCTCTAAAGAGTCTCATGACAGTTCATTACGTTAAAGATGCTACATAGGATTGCATTGGATAAATGGCATAGAAACAGACCATCTTTCCAACCCCTCCATGTCAGTGCTTATGCTCCACTTGAGCTTCCTCCCATCTTTTCTCATCTGAATCTACCATTGTAACCATCTATTCTCTTCTCCCTTGTATGTTTGTCTAGTTTATCCTTAATTGCATAATATAAATATAACAGTGACGCTGTTAATAGATTACACAATGATTCACACATTATAGTGCCTACTTTAGTGTGGAGATTGTTGAACAAAGCAGCACAATGAACATCGCAATTTAGTTTTTGAAACATGCAATTGCACAACGTCAACCCTCTCAAAAACTCTTCAAGACTGGAGAGAATGGAGAAGGGAAAAGTACTGTGAAAATAACACATCAATAATATTAAAAATATTCATTTGTTATGTGCTAGAATCAATTAAACCTTGCGGCAATGTAGTAAATCCCATGGTTGTTCAGCCTGCGGGCTGGGTTCTCATACTCTATACAGATTGTGATATACAGCAACATTTCACCACAGTCACAGTCTGAGTTTGGTGAATATTGATGATTATTATATCAGCCTGGGGCTGTTTTAGTTTGTTTATTTTCATTACTTGAATCGCCTACACTGGAATCAGAGAGCTGAGAGAGAAGCTACAGATCACGTGTTAAAAGAAAAATGGAAAATGTTCAGCTAATTGCATAAACAGATGATAACACACACTAGCCACATGTAGGATGCATTTGATTTATGTGAAAATAGAGCAAAAAAATCCATAAATTCAGGAATCATATGCAATAACAGAAGAAAGACGAAGGCTAAATGTACAGGGTTCAGAGGCCCAATTGCACATATATTGTTAGATACCAAATAAGAATCATTTGTAAATGGTTGATTCTGCCATTCTGGTCTCCACGTTCTGTTAGGAGCCCTATCAAAGACATGGGTGTGATTCTGCTTCCAAGATGTGTCCAAAGATGTGCACATGAGCTGGATTGGCCATGCTAAATTGCCCAAAGTGTTCAGGGATGTTAGGTTAGGCATTAGCTATGGGAAATGCAGGGTTACAGGGATAGGGTAGTGGGATGGATCTAAGTGGGATGCTTTTTGGAGGGTTGATGCAGACTTGTTGGGCTAAATGGCCTGTTTCCACACTGTGGGGATTCTGTAAAAGATGTTAGACCATAAGACTATAAGATATAGGAGCAGAATTAGGCTATTTGTGCTATCAAGTCCTGCTCTGCAATTCAATCATGGCTGATAAGTTTCTCAACCCCACATCCCCACCTTCTCCCCAAAACACTTGATTCCCTTACTAATCAAGAATCCATTTATTTCTGTCTTAAATACACACAATGACTTGGTCTCCACAGCGTTCTGAGACAAGGAGTTCAACAGATTCACCACCATCTGGCTGAAGAAATTCCTCCCCATCTCAGCTCTGAAGGGCCATGCTGGGGCTGTGCTCCTCTAGATCTAATCCAACCTACTAGCGGAAGCATCATCTCCACATCCACTCTATCCAGGCCTCTCAGTATTGGATAAGTTTCAATCAGATTCCCCTCATTCTTCTAAACTCTATCAAGTACAGGCCCGGATATGACAAGCCCATCATCCATAAGACCATAAGACCATAAGACATAGGAGAGGAAGTAAGGCCATTCGGCCCGTCGAGTCCACTCCGCCATTTAATCATGACTGATGGACATTTCAACTCCACTTACCCGCACTCTGCCCGTAGCCCTTGATCCCTTGCGAGATCAAGAATTTATCAATCTCTGCCTTGAAGACATTCAACGTCCTGGCCTCCACTGCGCTCCGTGGCAGTGAATTCCACAGGCCCACCACTCTCTGGCTGAAGAAATGTCTCCTCATTTCTGTTCTAAATTGACCCCCTCTAATTCTAAGGCTGTGCCCACGGG
Source organism: Ginglymostoma cirratum (assembly GCA_024137785.1). Classification (NCBI taxonomy): domain Eukaryota; kingdom Metazoa; phylum Chordata; class Chondrichthyes; order Orectolobiformes; family Ginglymostomatidae; genus Ginglymostoma; species Ginglymostoma cirratum. The sequence goes on from JAHRHZ010000040.1 coordinate 1,144,782, forward strand.
TCCTAGTATCCCCACCTAATGGAAACAACTTCCCAGCGTCCACCCTTTCTAAGCCATGCATTATCTTGTAAGTTTCTATTAGATCTCCCCTCAACCTTCTAAACTCTAATGAATACAATCCCAGGAACCTCAGCCGTTCATCGTATGTTATCCCTGGGATCATTCTTGTAAAGCTCCTCTGTACCCCCTCCAAGACCAGCATGTCCTTCCTTAGATTTAGGGCCCAAAAACTGCTTACAATATTCCAAACGCGGTCTGACCAGAACCTTATACAGCCTGAGCCATACATCCCTGTTCTTGTATTTCAGTCCTCTCAAAATGAGTGCTAACTCTGCAAGTGCCATCCTAACTCCCAGCTGTACCTTCGTATTAACCTTGAGAGAATCCTGAATTAGGACTCCCAAGTCCCTTTATGCTTCAGATTTCTGAAGCCTTTCCCCATTTAGAAAATAGTCTACACCTGTATTCTTCCTACATAAGAGCATAACTTCATAATTCCCCACACTGTATTCCATCTGTCACTTCTGTGCTCACTCTCTTAGTTTCCCCATCTCCTCAACACTACACGTCCCTCCACCTATCTATGTGTCATCTGCAAACTTAGCAATAACGTCCTCGGTTCCTTCATCCAAAATGTCAATGTATAATGTGAATAGTTGTCATCTCAACATTGACCCCACAAGTCACCGGCTGCCATCCTGAAAAAGACCCCTTTATCCCTATTCTTTGCCTCTGCCAGTCAGCCAATCCTCTATCCATGCCAGTAATTTGCCCCTAATAACACGCGCCCTTATCTTATTTAGCAGCCTCCTGTGTGGCACCTTGTCAAGGAGCTTCTGGAAATCCAATTAGATCATGCCCACTGGCTCTCCTTTGTCTGACATACTTGATACATCTTCAAATAATTCTAACAGATTTGACAGGCATGATCATCCCTTGATGAAGTCATGCTGACTAAAACCTTATTTTACTACATATTTCCAATTACTCTACATCTCATCCTTAATAATGGACTCTAAAATCATTGCAATGACCAAGGTCAGGCTAACCAGCCTATAATTTCCTGCCATCTGTCTACCTCTTCTTAAATAAGGTTGTTACATTAGCAACAAAAACAGAAGATGCTGGAAAACCTCAGCAGGTCTGGCAGCATCTGTGAAGAGAAATCAGAGCTAATGGTTCGGGTCCAGTGACTCTTCCTCAGTTCCTCACCTGGATCCGAGCTTTTCCAGCATCTTTGGTTTTTGTTCCTGATTTACATCATCTGCAGTTTTTTTTGGTTTTTGTTACATTAGCAAGTTTGCTGCTTCCCTCCATTCCCTTGACCTTAGCTTCCTCCCACATCAATGCCCTAACCCTGAATACAAGTATTTTTTTAATTCCTCTCCTAGCCCCCAGTTAATACTTGAGCCATCTTATTGAAGACACCCACTTCTTTCCCTTTTTCTACCAAATTCTATCATTCAGCATTTCTCACTGTCTCCCTTGTGAGCTGATATTATTGAAAGCTCCCTGCGCCTAGGTTTTCCCTCCTACAAATCAAGTTTTGTCTTTTTTGTCCTCAGAAAAAAAACAGACAGGACCCCTTTTTCAAACCACCACACTATCACCAGCCACCCTTTGTGACCATAAGTCCTAATGTCTCTTTTGAAACCTCATGTTTAAATCCCTCCCCTCAGAGTTACCTGGTATAGAATGGTGACAGTTCTTGCCAAAGTCACAAAATGCTGTGTGACTGTGACAAAGAAAAGATTCCACCCCACCCCTGCCTTACCCACCATGTTCTTCTCAACCTGTAAACAACCCTCAATGCGTTTGACCATTCCATTCTGCCTTCAGTGCCTTTCCCCATTGTCTAGCTTGATGGAACTACACTTGCCTGATTTCAATTGTATCAATCCTCTGGTTCCCAAAGACTTACATGTAATGTCTTCTCTCCCCTCTTGTTGCCAAGGAAGTCTCTCTCTCTCTCTCTCTCTCTGGTCCCTAAATTGTTTCTCATCTGCATTCTGACCCTTGAAACTATCATCTAAAATCATGGCATCAGTTTCTTTATGTTTATCAACAACATCCAACTCTAACTGCCACTCATTTTACTAACATTTGTTTTTCCCTATCTGTCTGTTTGTCCCTTTCTGTCACTACACTATCAAACTACTTGTTTGACATGAGTATGTGATGAACAGAAATTTCCTCCATTTATGTATTTTCACCATTGTATTTGGACATCATCACAAACTTTGTTCACTTTTCAGAAATTTGTTCCGACTTCCTGACCTTTCTGATGGCATTTGTGACCTTGTTATATGTCAGCCCTGAATGAATTTCTGACCATTTAAACTGAAATAGCGGGAGGGGTGGGAGCCAGAGACACTAGTCACCCTGCCATACACCAAGGACTTATCTGAAATGACCACCAGATTACTCTGCTCCCGAAGAAGTGTGGTAGCCCACAAACCGGCAGCTACACTTCAACAGCTACTGATGAGAATAAAGGACCTGACCACCATGACTAACAGAACCAATGATATTTACAAGCTACCTGCAAAGACTGCCAAAAACATTACATTGGGCAAACTGGAAGGAAACTAGCCAGCAGGATGCACAAACACCAACTAGTTATCAAGACACATGATCAACTATCACTCATTTCAATACACATGGATAAAGAGGGACACCAATTCAACTGGGACAATGTAGCCATCCTAGGACAAGCCAAGCAAAGACACACACGAGAATTCCTGGAGGCCTGGCACTCAAACCGGAACTCCATTAACAAACATGTAGAGCTGGACCTCATATACCAACCACGAAGAAACAAATCTGGAAGAGATGTCACCCACCCCAGCAAACGGAGACACATAAATAGCAAGCGGGACAGAATACCAGCACTTCACTGGAGGTGCACTGATGGTGATACCTAGTATCATGATGAAACAACTGTAAAAAAACTTACCAGGTTAGCAAGCAAACCAACAACCACATGCTTCAGCATGATTTGGACAAATTGAATGAGTGGGCAAATGTATGACAGATGAAATAAAATGTGGACAAATCTGAGGTTATCCATTTTGGTCACAAAAATAGGAAGGTGGATGACTGCTCCTATTTTCTAATGTTCTATGTTTACCATACATTTCCACTGTCACTAAGATTGCCACCTTTCCCCAAAGTTGCATTGCTCCATCTGGATCTTATCTCAGTTTATCTGTTGTTAAAACCCTCCCCCATTACTTTCTAAACCATAGACTTCTTTATTCTAATCCATTTCTGGTTATCTTCAAAAATTCTACAATTTATAAACTTAAAGTCATTCAAATTTCTATGTCATAATTGGCACCAAGTCCTGTTTACCCATTTCCCATATTCTCGCAAATTGACTCCTGGTCAAGCAATGACTCAACTTTAAAATTCTCATCCTTGTTTTTATACACTTCATGACCTCACTTCTCCCTATTTCTGTAATCTCCTCCAGGCCTGAAAATCCAATTAGATATCTGCACTTCATAAGTCTCTGCCTCTTGAGTATTCCTGATTTTAATTGTTCCACTATTAGTGGGCATGGGCATGCCTTCAGCTTTGGTCATTTCCTCCCTGTTGCAGTCTGCCTCTCTTTCACTTTTTTCTCCTTCAAACCTTTTTTTTTAAAAACTCACCTCTTTGACAAAGCTTTTAAACAGCTAGTCATCTACTAACTCCATTTGTGGCTCTGTGTCACCTTTTCTTCCTTCATGTTTCTTTGACGTGCCTTGGGATGCTTTACAATCTTAATGGTGCTAGGTGTTGCTGTTTGTTTCCTGATATTCATGTTTGTGCTGGTTTAAAAATATCGTTATCCCTACAATCTCCCTTTTTAAAAAAATCCATCTTTATATATCTTTCCCATTGTATTGCAGGCTTTGTATTCCCAAACATTGCAGTACATTTGGTAGGAATTCTATAGCTCGTCCAGTTTGTAGTGAATGTGCAGTCTTATCTATGAATACTGAATGTTGGCAGGCATATGGGAAAAATATCGTCTTGAAGTTCACCTCCAAATCACATACCATCCAGACATGGACATGTATTATTCCTTCGTTAATGCAGACAATAAAATTCTGGAACTCACTACCCATTAACACCATGGAAGTAACTTCGCTACACAGCCTGCAATAGTTGAAGCAGATGGCTCACCATCACATTCTTAAAAATAGCTAAGGATGGGCAATAAATGTCAGTCTTTCTATTGAAAGCACACATCCCAAGCATAAAAAAAAAGAATAGGTAACTGTAATGACATATCAGAGGAGGGACCTGAATGGTGAGTAGGAGTAGGTTTCCTGGAGAGATGCATAATTTAGAGAGACTGAGTGCACAAATAAATGGGAGAAATGCTGGAAACAGCTGAAATAGCAACAGAGAATAAGTACTGAATTTTATGTCCAGTAAGCATTCTCCAGGTCTCTTTTAGCTATGCAATGCAATTGTTCTTTCGTATTTGGAATGCAATGGACATCTGGGCCTGAAACAGCATCTCCTGGAATTTGAAATGTCATCACAACATTACACACCAGATAAGTTCTTTCCTCTAGTCCTTCCTCAAGCCAAAAAAGAATATACATATACTGGAATCAGTGTTTGTTTGATAAGAAATTCTTTTGCCATGGATCCTGGTGTGAATAAAGTAGATGTAAATTGTAATGTGTATGAAGAATCAACAATTTAGGGCAAAGTACGAATGACGTGTATCTATAAACAACAAAGTGGCTTGTTAGTTTCAAAGACCAATGTGCAACGAGAATTGCATGTAGCCTGAAGGATTCACAAAAATTCATTTAGTAGGTATCCATAAACTGAAACACACAATGTAAGAATTTATTCTCCTGTAAAGCAATGGAAGATAACATTTAACCTATCCAGGATTTAACCTATCCAAGATTTTATTTTTGGCAGATCTGCCAGACCTCTCATATACTGTATTATGCATGGTTTGCAGTTCCAACAGAAAGCGACTAGAAAATTTGTAAACAAGAGCCTTTCCATGATTTTTTAAAAAATAAATCCAACGTGGGCATCACTGGACGAGCTAGAATTTATTACATGTCCCTGATTGCCCTTGAGAAGGTGTGATGAACTGCTTTCCTGAACCGCTGCAGTCCATGTGCTTTAAGTGGACCCACAATGTCATTAGTGATCGAATTTCAGGATTTTGACCTAGAGACACAGAGAAAGCAGCGGTATATTTCAAAGTAGGATGTGAGTGTCTTGGAAGGGAACTTCTAGGTGGAAGTGTTTCCATGCATCTACTGCCCTCGTCCTGCTAAATGGCAGTGGTTGTGGTTTGGAAGGCGTTGTCTAAAAATCTTTAGTGAGTTCCTGCAGTACATTGTGTCAGTGGAGCGTTATGACTGAATATTGGTGGTGGAGAGTGTGGATACATGTGGTTATGATGCAGGGCCTTTTTTCCTCAATCATGTCAAGTTTTTTGAGTGTGATGGAGCTTCACTCATACAGGAAAGTCAGGAGCATTCCTGTTGAGATTGTTGAGGTTGGTGGGCTCACCGAGCTGGTTTGTTGTTTTGCAGACATTTTGTTACCGTGCTTGGTAACATCCGTAGTGCAGCCTCCGATGAAGCGTTGGTGTGTTTTCCCGCCTGGTTTTTAAACTCTGGGTCCATTGAGACGGATTGCCTCACTTCCGGTTTTCCTTCATAGTGGAATGTACATGGGGTCGAGTTCAATGCGTTTATTAATAGCATGCTTCGTAGAGTGCCGTGCTCCTAGGAATTCTCGTGCCTGTCTCTGCCTGGCCTGTCCCAGGATCTTGGTGTTGTCCCAGTCGAAGTGGTGGTTCTCCTTGTCCATGTGGACCGAGATGATTGAGCATTGGTCTGAATTTTATTCTGGTGAGGGTGTTGGTTCTCAGTTGTTTATAACAGACCAAATTAGAGGAGACACACAAACTTATAAACGACATCCTCACCGGAATAAAATTCACCAGAGAGGAGGAGAAGAACAAACAGCTTCCATTCCTGGACGTCATGGGTAAAGCACAAGACAAAAGGGGAACTGCAAACAAAAGTACACAGAAAGCCACGCACACAGAGCAGGTACTGAACTTCAACAGTAACCATCCCAGCAGGCACAAA
>JAHRHZ010000040.1:1155909-1198409 GCA_024137785.1 Ginglymostoma cirratum
GTCAAGTTTTCCTGCTCCTATGATGCTGCTTGACCTGCTGTGTTCATCCAGCCCCATGCTTGTTATCTCGGATTCTCCAGCATCTGCAGTACCTTTTATCTCTTGCCATTGACCATGTTGAGGGGCTTGGCAGATTCTGTCCATTAACTCTGTTTCTGTGCTCGACTGCTGCCCAAGCAGCTGAGATTTTACCACCTTTATCTGTTCTTATCCTACGTTCACATGGCAATGGGTTGAGATTGCGACATGACTTGTTGAGATATTTGGAACATGTGCTGGAGAAAATACTCCTCCATCCTCTTGCTGGAGAACTTTGGTTGTGACAGTAAATGTGTGCTCGAAGCAAATACTTCAGTTATGTCACTGTAACCAAATTCAGAGTGATAACCCTGATATTTCAAGACCACTTACCAGAATTAAATGGAAACTAATAACAGCGCAAGAAGCACTTTCTGAATTCCACAGTTCATTTCTTTCTATTATATTATCATAAAATTGGTCTCTTAAACTGCTGTGGGAGAAAAGCATGTCATTTTGCAGTTAATCAGGGGTGAATCAGAATTATGAAATCTCACCAGTAAGTCGAGCAAGCTGACTGAGTTAAATGTGCATGATTAGGAACCTGAATTTGTAATAATAGTCAAAAATGTGCAAGAAGTCTAAAATGCCACAATCATGAAAGTATGGCATTAAAGTTTACAATTTACATTTACATTTTGGAAAATAAATGAAAGTAGTCAAAGAACTGTCTGGTATAATTCAAAAAAAGTCAGGGATACCATTTGTGTAGTTAAGCAACTATGGTTAATAGATGAGCTATTACACAATATCAAGCTAAGAAAATCTTACGCAGATTCAAAGAATACTGAAAATCAGGCAGACTGAAAGAATATAAAATGAAAGAATGGGGTACAAAGAGAGTAAATGTTAAAAAGAAAGATTTGCATCTATGAAGCACCTTTCATGGTTTTAGCCCTGTACCCCACCAGCCCCAAAGCACTTTGCAGCCAATGGGGCACTTTTTGATGTAAGACCATAGATGAGTAATCATTCTTGTTGCAGCCTGAATTTAGCACTAGGAATAACAGTGTAACTCGAAGCACTCACTGTTAGTAAATCAGGCAGCATTATCTGGGATCTGCACATAGACAGTTCAATGAGAAAATCACGCTCAAGAGAGGTGCAACTCAGTTAATTGTAGAATAAAATCTTTGTTTCAGCCATAAACTCAAATGATCTATTTTACCATTGCAGTGCAGCATTTATTTTTATTTCCGTAAAAGCCGTTCCGTGACCTCAAATTAAGAATATTTTTGTGCTCATTGTGCCTGAAGCTCTTCACAACTGAAGACAGAAAATAGGGATTTTTATCTTATTAGCGTAGGGATAATTTATTCTAATCCATTAATCTCTCAACAGTGTTTTCTGGCACTTCATTAGACTGTTCACAAACTTGGTGTCCTATTCTTTGCACCACTTAAATTGCTCACTTCCACCCTCTTAATATTGCAGGTCTCTGTCGCTGCTTCAGCTTTACCGTGGCTGGAGCTTCCATCATATCTTTGCTACCTCTAGGCTGGAGCATTCCATGCATTCCAGGCAAATTCCCACCTTTCACACTCCATGAGGTTATCCAAAAATTTTTACACTTATTAACTAATTTCAACCAAGTCCTGTATACCCGTCATTCCCGGGTTTGCAAACGTACATTAGCTCCTGGCTTGTTGATGCCACAAATTTCAAATTCTCATCCTTTTTATTAACATACTCCATAAACTGACTGTTGCCCAGTTCCTGTACTTCCCTGCATCTGTATAACTCTTTTAAGATCTTTGCATTGTTACAGTGATGGCGTCTTGTGCATCCCCAAACTTATTTGCTCCACTGCTGGTGGTCATATCTTTAACTGCTTATGTCCTAAATCTGGAGTTCCCTCTTTAAGCCTATCTGCCTTTCTAATTCTCTGTTAGCCTGTAAGAACTGCTTAGAATTTATGCCTTTGATCAAGATTTTGATTACCTGTCCTAATTTTCATATGCCTTATTGTAAAGGGTTGAATGTTATTTTTGTTAAGGTTCATGGAGAGTTTCTGTCCATTAGGCCAAGCAAGTTTTCTTGCACTTTCATTCCAAACTCACCTTCAATAACCTTGTGGCACCCTCGTATGACATTGCCCTTGTTTGATGATAGACTGATTCTTCCACTCCCTATACATGGAAGATCTTGTCCAACCCCAGCCATGCATCTGGTCAAGCAGTGGCAGTTCAGAGATATCCTTCATTGTGAACCTAGTGGGACAGCACCACAAACGAATGCTTCTCATGGCACAAAGGTGGCACAACTGACACTTTATTACATATGCATGTGTGTACTTCCACACCTATTGTTGTTTAAGCACAAAACCACACAACATACCTGTCTAGAGCTATATCCTATCTGGCATCTCCCTCTGAGTTACTGCCACTGTTTCCCCAAGGTTCACTGTAAGCAGCATCTTATCATTGGTTAATGAAAGACCATCACATAAAGGGAAGCCTTCCGATGATTCAAAACATTTACTTTTAGTCAACAGCAGCAAAAGTAAACAGAAATCAAACAAACAGAAGCTGCACTTGCCTGTTGGTACAGAAATCGACTGTTTCCCTTGAGCAATGACAATTTTGCCTTCAGTGAGTGCTCACTGCACCTAGCGCTCACCTGGAATCCAGTGTCAATTAAGTCCCAACTGGCTCGTGGTGCAGAACACTGCTGCCTTCTATCTTACAAGAGCTGATGCTCCTCCTGCTCAATGTCCTCATCTTCCTCTTCAAAAGATTGCTCCTACTCTCCCAGTTCTTCAACATCCATCATACCCCCTCATTGTGGGTTCTGAGGAAGGGTCACCGGACCTGAAATGTTAACTCTGTTTTCTCCTTCACAGATGCTGCCAGACCTGCTGAGCTTTTCCAGCAACTTCGTTTTTGTTCCTGATTTACAGCATCCGCAGTTCATTTGGTTTTTATATTCCCTCATTGCCTGTTCTAGGAGTGGAGAGCACAGCACACTCGGATCATGTGATGTACCCAATCTAGACTGCACTATGTGTCCTCAAACTGATCCTAGCATCAAAATTTTATTTTCAGCAGCTCTGTCCTATGCTGCACAATGGGCCTGTTCGAAGAATGGGCAGCATTGAGCTGACAGTGATCTTATTCAGGGAGCTGCATAATGGAGCCATCAACCATGGTCGCAGAGGGTAGTCGTTGACCATCAGTAGCCATCTTTGTAAGTCACACGGCCCCTTAAACACAGCAGAAACACAGGAGAGATATAGCCATCATGGCATTTCTGATATTTATCTGATGCAGATTATAAGTTGTGATACCAATGATTACAGATAGCTTGCATAAAAATGGAAAGAAACCCTTTCTACTGATGAGCTCAGCTGTGTTATGATATGCCCTCTAAATGTTACTTGGGTACAATCTATTGTGCCCTGCACCTGGGTGAAGCTAACCATGTTGGCAAAGCCCACTGTCTGGGCTGCAGCTCGAGCTTGTCATGGGGAACCAAGATGAGGCATCCCTCCCTTGTCAGCATCCCGTCCCATCCAGACCCAAGTCCACTCCTCCTCCATTCCCAGCATGCAATCCACACAACCATGGCATCTTCCCATGCAATCACAGAACTTACAATACTTGCCTGTTTACCTACTCACTCCTCATTATCCAAGGCCCCATACACACCTTGCAGATGAAGCAGTGATTAACCTGCAATCCAGTCGGTCTAGTCTACTGTATTTGCTGCTCACAATGTGGTCTTCTCTGGACAGACAAAATGCAGATTGGGCAACTACTTTGTGGAACACCTCCGCTCCATTCATGAAAATGACCACGAGCATCCAGTTACCTACCATTTCAAAATACCTCCACGTTTCCATGCCAACATTTCTGTCTCAGTGCTGCTGCAGTTCTCCAGCAAAGCTCAATGCAAGCTGGAGGCACCACACCTCAGCTTTTTCCACGTAGGTACCTTACAGCACTCAGGACTCAAGATTAGGTTTAACAATTTTAGAGGTTAAACACATTCCTCCATGTTCATTACACACTCCCAGGTCCTGTTCCAAATGGGTTTGAAAAAATCTAAACACGGAGAAATATTGTGTTCCAATTACTTAGTGAATTTGTTAATTTCTTTTCTCTTAACCATAGTATTGATTCAATACTGACACAGTGTAACATAAATAGCTTTCAATAGGATAAATACTTGAGTTTAAAATCAATTTGTATGACTGTCATTCACCATTGTCATATAAGAGATGTAAGATTTTATGTTACTACAGTTCTTCAGTAAGTGCTGTCTCTAACTGTTCCATCCCCATTTCTCTAAGTGTCTTTTTGTCATTTTCTTTTTGTCTAATTCAGCTGTTTTGGCATATCTTTCTTTCTTTGTGAGATGCATTTCTAACTTGTTTACCTTTCCAGTAAAGAGACATTTCAAAGAGGGCTTTTATTTCTGATTCCTTATTATTGTGCTACTGGAACTTAGACAAAAAATAAGAATAATTTTTATAAAGGAAATCTGACTCGATAATCAGTTGATATAAGTATTGATTCAATATTCTATTCTTGTTGCAGTCAGGGCAATTGTATTTCACAGCTTGTCATAAATTCTGGAATAATTTGGATCAATATAAGCACCGCAGATTTGCTGGATCTAAGAACTGTTTCTAGTACTTAAACGTCTTGATTTTCCCATCACATGAGTCAAGTTTCTCTGTTGCGACATGTTTCACTGTTCTCATTTCTTCATTGGACGATGTAGTTTATCCCTCCAGCCACTAGATGGAGAAGCAAGATGTAAGAGCAAATTACTGCAGCTACTGGAATCTAAACTGAAAACAAAAAATGCTGAAGGTCACAATGGGTCAGACAGCATTCATTGAGAGAAAGCAAGTGAATGTTTTGAGTCCAGATGACTCTTCATCAGCACTGAAGTGAAATGTGGAGGGGGCAGCGTTTATGTTCTTGTGGGTGGTGGGGAAGCCAGATGGTCTGGAGGAAGACTACTGATAGAATCCCTACGCTGTGGAAACAGGCCCTTTGGCCCAATCGACCCTTGGAGCATCCCACCCCGACCCATTCCCCTATAACCCACCTAATCTACACATCCCTAAACACTACAGGCAATTTAGCATGGCCAATCCACCTAACCTGCACATCTTTGGACTGTGGGAGGAAACCGGAGCACACAGAGGAAACGCACGCAGACACGGGGAGAATGTACAAACTCCACACAGACAGTTGCCTGAGGGTGGAATTGAACCTGGGTCCCTGGCTCTGTGAGGCAGCAGTGCTAACCACTGAGCCACTGTGCCACCCTATGTGATGACTGTGCCACTTGTACCAATCTAGTGTGACAGCTCGTGTGATGACTGTGCCACTTGTACAATCACAGATTGTAACAGTTAATAAAGTATTCATGAAGACAAAGATTATAGAATGGTTACAGCGCAGAAGGAGACCATTTGGTCAATTACTAATTCTTATCAGACACTCCTTCTGGATTTGGTATTACTTGCTTCCATTCCAAATCAAAGAACTCTGGATTGGCTGATAATTCAATGCATGGTCTGTAGATTCTGCTATATACAATGGAGGTAGTGACTTGGAGAGTTGGCTAGATGAGTTGTTGGGAAATTTGTGCATTCTCTCCGACTTCTGAACTTGGCCTCTGCATGTTCACAATACATATGGTACTTTCTGTTGGGGAAGTTAGTGGCAATTGCAATGTAGGGGTGCACAAGTGGGGTTACAGGAAGCTATAAGAGATTAGGAGAAGGAGGCTGCAATGAAGAAGGAACAGTTTGACATCTATCTGTATAGGAATAGTCAGTGATCTAGGGGCCAAAAAGACTTGAAATCAATGAGATAATGAATTCCTTGAAAATGAATGTGGAATCTCTCACTTAAGGCTGTATAATATCATACTCTACCACAAAGAGAAAAGATATTGTGAATGCTATTGTGATGAACCCTGTGTCTATTGGTAAAGGTAAATCTATAACTGAGATCTGAGGTGTAGAATAAAGGGATAGTGACTGCTTGGTTAAAATGTACCAGCCTTGTGCAAATCAGATGATAACAAATCAGCTGGTATCTCAACAATTGGAGGGAGGTGCATTTGGGTGATGGTTCTTTTGTGTAGAAGTGTATGTCAGTCATTCTGAATAGAACTTCTGCTAATCGCTTACCATTATTCTCTTGCGCAACTTACATTCTGCAGAAATTTAATACATGCTTCCTGTGTTGTAGCTTTAAGAGTGTTAATAACTGAAGGCATTGATGAATTCTACTACTACCACATATGTTAAAAAGATTCAAAAATCACTATCTATATGTGACTGTCTCGCTTAAAAAAGAGTTAGTGAGAATGGAAAAGGAACTACTGAAGACTAGAACGTTGTCCCCAAATATCAAAAAGTTCCCTTCAAGAAAATATCAAAAACAGTCCTCAAAGTTGAAGTCATTTTGACCCTGATGTGAGTATGAGGTCATGTGCAGCATCAAAACTGTAAGAAAACTGACTCAATCTCAGAATATTACCTTGGAAAGGAATGGAGTTAGTAGCTTACAAAGTTTGGAGCAGGAACTGAAAATAATGGCTTCAGCATTTCCAATATTTAATTAGAGGAAATATCTAAAATAAAGTCCTAAATCCTGAATTTGTTTAAACCAACAATCTTTTACACTCCCCTCTGAGTTTACAACAATATGAAACTGGCACACGTAACTTTCATTCAGAAAGAGTAAATTGGAACAGTGCTAGGTTTGTGCAGGAAACCACAGGATATTGCAAAGAACATTGGAGAAGTACAGTTCAAGCAGATAGCGCTAAACAAAACTGTCATTGTGTTTGCATTTTTGCAGATTTTGAAATATATCATCATCTCCAAGGCTGAATCTTAAATCATTCAATACAGCCAGCAATGGAGAGCTAACAGTGTTGTGAAATCTGTTTTGGTTAAGTAGGCACAATGAGTTTCTGATTTAGAGAATTCAGAATTTTTGTGACAATGAAACATATAGGATACCTTCAGCCACAGAATCACTGACAATCTTTGGGACTTCAATCAAATCTCCCCAAAACACATTTACATTGATGTATGAATCTTCACAAAACCTTTGATAAAACTATTTTTTACTGTTTAAAATAAAAAGACTAAAGCTACAATTCTTCAAATCTTCATTACAAAATTTAGACTAAAAAATGTATTTGGTTTTGCCCTGATTAGCTCCTATCCTATAGCTAAATAGTAATCTTTAGCAATCCATGTTTATATGTTTTAATGTAATTGAAGAAACTATAAGCAACGGAACTTGCCTGAAAAAAATCATGGTGTAAATTGGAAATGTATTTACTTGAGGCAAAACCTTTCCGAAAGTTTTGATGACTAACCTTACAAGTTCATAGTTGTAAAATCATAGAAAGCATTAGCTCCCAGTGGGCAAGCTTACAAGTCATCCAACACATATAATTTCATTTTATGACATTGTGGTTAGAATTGGTCTGCAATGAATGAGATTGCTATGAGAGTTGGAGTGCAATGAAAAGTGGTACTTACTCAGTTGGTGGGGCACACATTCCTTGAGGAGCAGTCCCTGTCTTCTCCTGTAGGACCCCGGATTCTTTCTTCATAGGGGTGAGGAACCTATTGTCTGGCACTTCCTGCCTGGTTATGGGCTGCCTTCTCCTTTAATGAGAGAAAGGGTGGTACTGAGTGAGGTAAGAGTGGATGGCCTGGCTGTTGGTGCTGATTCAGATGGAGGAAAGGTGGTGAGGTGTTCTGAGCGAGCAAGGGAGCAGTGTAGAATCCATGCAGGATCAATCAGACACAAACCTTGGCAGCATTGCAGGTTGTGAGGAGAAGGCAAAGAGGCTTCACCGTGACTTGAATTCATTGAATGAGTGGGAAAACACATGTCAGATGCAGTATAATGTGGCTAAATGAGAAATTATATACAAAAACCGGAATTGCTAGCAAAACTCAGTGGGTTTGGCAGCATCTGTGTGGGGAAATCAGAGTTAACATTTCAAGTCTTTTCATAAGAACTGGCAGCAACTAGGAAAAACTAGAGTTTATGCTAAAATGTGGTTGGAGTTGGTGCTATGCTGGGTGGAGGGGAGAAGTGAGAGGATTGGTGAGAGAGAGAGAGAGCCCAGAGGGTGGCACAGTGGTTAGCACTGCTGCCTCACAGTGCCAGAGACCTGGGTTCAATTCTACCCTCGGGTAACTGTCTGTGTGGAGTTTGCACATTCTTCCTGTGTATGCATGGGGTTCCTCCAGGTGCTCTGGTTTCCTCCCACAGTCCAAAGATGTGCAGGCTGGGTGGATTGGCCATGCTAAATTGCCCGTAGTGTTCAGGGATGTGTAGATAATGGGGGGCTGGGTTTGGGTTTGGGTGCATGCTCTGAGGGTCGGTGTGGACTTGTTGGGCCGAAGGGCCTGTTTCCACACTGTAGGGATTCTATGATCTATGATATATGAAATTAGGTCAGGACAGAAGAGAAGTTGAATCAATGATAATGAACAGTCAAGAAAATGTATAGTCTGTATAAAAGCAACCCATGAAATGTAACAATAGGCTTGAGAATGGGCCGACTGTGCTAAAAGCAGCCCATGTCATGACAGGACCAGGTGTAGGGGTGGGTAAAATCATTACAATTCTAAAGTTATTGGACTCAATGTTGAGTTCTAGAGGCTGCAGGGTTCCCAAGCAGAAAACAATGTCATCTTCCTTTTCTTGGATATTTTCAGATCATGTCCTTGATTGAACAGAGCAGCATTGGAATGCCAATAGTTATCCATGTACACAGCAGCCTTTTAAAAATGGTGCAGGTGGAAGGAATGTCAGTCTTTCTGTAGATATCCATTGAGCAGTGAGTTGTTCTGGGGACATGGTGAGATAGATGAGGATAGAATCAATCATGAGGGATGTGACAGGAATGGGTCAGGTAGTCAATGAGGTGCATTTGCTAAGACATGATGTAAATTCTCACGAGGTCTAGCAGGGGGAATCCCTTCAAAAAAAAATCAATGCAGTTCACATTTAACAAAATAAACGTAAGATTCAGTTCTGTGTCTTTGTTCTTAATTCACTATCAGACTAAGATTCAATAATCACACTTGACTTGACAAAAATCTTGTCCAAAATGCCTATTTCTGAACATTTTATCTTAAGAGCATGAAGGTTTTAGACAGGGTGCAGAAAAGTTTCAGAAGATGGTTCCAGGAACGAGAGACTTCAATTATGTGGATAGATAGGAGAAAATGGGATTGTTCTGTTTAGGGAAAGGGGAGCTGAGGGGAGATTTGATAGATATGTTCATATTAAGAAGGTCTTACATAGAGTAGACAGAGAGAAACTGTTCCCATTAGCAGAGAAGTTGAGAAACAAGGATGGCAATTTAAGATGATTATCAACACTGATAAGAAGAAAAGCATTTTTACCCAGCAGATGTTTAGAATTTGGAATGCACTGGCTAAATGTGTTGTGGAAACAGTGGATTTAATCATAGCATGCAAAAGGAAGTGGAATAAGCATGTGAAAAGAGAAATTTGCAGGGCTACAGGGAAGGTTTGGGGGAATTAATCAAATGGCTGATTCTTGCAGAGAGCTGGCATGGGCTAAATGGCCTCCTTCTGAGCTGTAACCATTTTCTATGATCCCACGGTTTCTTTGATTCAATTAAAATTCTTCAAATATTGGAAAAGTGATGAAAAATTGTACATCTTCACGTTTTGATGAGTTGAAAGCTGCCATTGATTGAGACAAGTATTTGGCATTAAAGAGGAAGTCAAGTTTCTTGCAGAGAGATTTAGCATTGGAGGAAATGTGAGCGTTTCATTTAAGTTCAGAGGAAATAGCGATTGTCAGTGGACGAGGAATGAATAAGGATGCAGCCATCAAACAGCTTCTTTGAAGCATTGAAAGAAGCATGATTTTCATTGTCCCAATTGAAGTGTGTGACACCTTAGTTCCCAATTGCACTGAGTCTTCATGGTACTGCATTTACATAGCACACCTGATTGATCTGTTACAATGGTGTATGGAACATAATCAAGCTCTGACGAAATACTCTATTGTGGCATATCTTAAACTGTGCAAAATTTACACAAAAGGCAGTGCTGTTCAAAATGGAATTCATGATTTGAAGATCTTTTCAAAATGAGAGCTTCCTTTGAAAAATGTTTTACATGTACAGCCCCTTTTAGTTTAGTGGCTGGTGACAGAAATAGCTAATATACAAATACATTGCAAACTGCTGGAAAAATGCTATATTTGAGGATTAATTTCATTCAGCAACAGGTGAAATGGTAATAAGTTATAATTGGCTTAGTTTTAATTGTGACTCTTTATTAAATATTAACTGCTATGCTCACTTGAAAAGTACACCTCAAAATGCTGTTCAACTTTGAGAGATTATTGCATAAAATGTATTCAGCATCAGTGTGTCCACAGTGTTTACATATCATAGCCATTTTTGACTTCCGTTTCCATCTTGAGTATCTTGCATATTTAGTTTGTACACCAGAGTCTCAGCCCTCCCTGGCATTGCCAGGATACTCTCTGTGTAGTGGGTGAGGAACTGAATGCCTAATGCCCCACCAAACTGCTTTGTCTCTCCCCACTCCAGAATGAGCTGTTTTCTCCTGGAATGAATCAAAATGAGGTGAGATGAAAGTGAATGGCACAGCAATTTATGATGATGCAGGTGGGCAAAAGGTGACCAGAATGAGTGACAAGAAAGTGCAGAGGGCATGCAAGGTGAGCAAAGTGGGAGTTGGTGTTGGGTAAGAGCAAGTAAGGGAAGATGTTGCATGCAATAGGGATAGTGCTAGACCATGTGTCCTGGTGAGAGATGAGTGTAGTAGTAGAGATAGAGATGTAGAAAAGAGAAGATAGTGATACGTCATTGACCTTCTCCCTATACTGTTTGGCATTTCTCCAGACTGAGAGAACTATCTAGAGCTCCACGAGAAAATAGAATATATCATCATTGAAAAAGAAATAGAGTTCAGGACCAGGATCTACCAAAAGTTCCTTCACAGCATTGTGACCTACCAAGTCAATGGATATTTGCTTTATTTCCCCATGTATTCTCAGCCTCTGTCAAAAGCTCATCTTCTTTCTGCAGGTGACCTCCATCATTAATAAGGCTTGTTTCTCCATGATAGCCTGCTGCAAATTTAGATATTTGTGTTCTCTCTCTCTCTCTCTCGAGTTTCTTTTTAAAACATAAGGTCAGTTACTGTGTGTAGCCAAAACGTCTCCTCGGCTAATCATTCACAGTGATCTCAAAACACTGAATGTTTCTGTGAAAGACATACTTTTCCCTCCATCAATGTATCTCTTTTATGACAATTGTACGCGAACGCCGGTTCTGGTTGCCCCTGCGCAGGATTTTTAAAAATCCAATGGATTGATTGGGGCTGGGCCTTGAAGCCAGCAGTCTCTGAAGTAGGAAGACAGTTCCAAATCCTGTTGAACTTTGATCTGTTCAAGTTCTTTTTGATGCTCAACTTAAAGCTTTGCCAAGGCATCCTGCGTCTCTAAACATTCTGTAGTGTGGTCCTCTTTATCTTTATGAAAGAAGCCTAGAGTGCAGCCATAGCCTTTTGGGAGGACTAAAGTGCAGATATCAGCTATTTTGTTGGTAAAGAATCTCTGAGAGTTCAATGTTTGCTGTGATTGAAGCTCTGGCTGCTGACCCTTTAAGTAAGAAGACATCGACGTCTTGTGGTTGTTCATTGCACTCAGCCTGAAGAATTAACATTTCAGGTCCTGTGACCCTTTTTCAGAACCCTTGAGACTCTGCTTTCTCTCCATAGATGCTGCAAGACTTGCTGAATTTCTCCAGCACTTTCTGTTTTCGTTTCTAATTTCCCAGATTCGCAGTTCTTTGTTTCTTTGTTGAGATTCTATGCTATTAGATTTGAACATTTTGAAAGACAGTGCTAGCTACGCTCAAGAGAAAAAAAAATGGCACATTGTTTCTACTTTATAATACTAAACAAAATGTACTGGTAAGTCAACACACACAGGAAGAACTATATAAAGAGCTACTGTACTCATGGTGCAACATATGCTCGGCATTTAACAGACTGATTGTCTGATAAACTCAAAACCTGTACTCCAAGGGTTACTGTGAGGATAGTTCAAACCAACTTGGGTCATGTTACCTGAAAATTAAAAGTTAAAGATATGACTTGCTGGAATTTTGCAGATATTAAGGAGAACAGATGGGTTACATTGAGATAAACTATTTCAGTTAGTCTGGCATCAAAAACAAAGAATCAGATCCTTCATGAGCAAAGCTAGGAAACAGTTCTTCAGGCTAACAAAAGGAGAAGATTGGAAACCTCTGTAGTAAGCAGTAATTGCTGATAAGTTGTTAAATGTATAACTGAGACTGATAGATTTTTGTTAGCCAAAGGTGCTAAGGGATGCAGACAAAGGTGGATATGCGGAATTGGGTCACAGATCAACCACAATTGCATTGAATGTCAGAACATGCTTGAGGGGCTAACTGGCTTGATTCTGTTCCTTTGCTCCTGAAACCCTGGTTTGAAAATCAATAGGTTGACTTCCCATATTTTTGCATTTGTGGGTTGGTAAACAGTAAGGTAAAACAATTCATAAACTATTGAAAATGATTAGGACTTATAGTAAACTTTATATTAGTGAAAACCTTGCATTTAGTAGACAACCTTTGCCAAAGATCAACCTTCATAATCAAGAGTTGATATGTTACTGAAGTGTACTTCTTGCATAGCAACCTGTACATATGGCAGTGAAGTATAGGGCTTTAACAAGCTGGGTATTTTTTTTCTCTCTGGGTCTGGGCAGAACATTGTATCTTGTCCTGCACATATAAAATTACCATTTAAAATTTTATGAGCCTTTCATTTATTGAATAATTTCCAGTGGTCCAATTAAGATGCAACATGCAGCACTTTATACCTATTTTTATTTGAAATGTGCAACTGGGATCTTTCTGATTTGTGCAACGTAATACCTGATTCAGATGGATAGGTGACTCATGTTTTAACAGGTCTGGTGAATATGGCATCATAAGAGGCAATAACAAGATGGCTGAGGTAGCCAACATGATTCCACACCCCCACACCCCTTAGTTTATACACACACACACATACACACACACCCACACATATGCACAAAATAACAGCTTTGGTGTCTTTGTCAGAAGCAAGGTGGGCTAGCATAAATTGAATTTCTTGACTGGTGTCTTTGTTCATGCTAATATGGATTTTTCAAAACGAACATTGTATTTTGATATCAGCAGTGTTGTGTTTATTGGTAGAAAAGCCAATTTCTATTAAGATGGAGTTTCTAATTTCAAGAAGAATGAGACAGTGGACAATGTCACATTATCTTTCTTCATTTTTAACGAAGGTTGAATTTTGAAAGTAAATACAGCCTCTGTGGAAAATTGATAAGTTAGAATTTGAGGCAACATAAAGATTGAGAGTTAGAGAAAGGTTAATAAAGAAAAACTTTCAAGCAAAGGCATGATAGAGATAATGAATAATGAGTGAGAATGAGCACTAGGAAACAAAGAGAAACAGACAAATTTAAGGAAAGCAGAAACAAAGGAACATCGAAGAGAGAGTGGAAGAGGACATGTATATCGAACTGTTGTTCCTTGTCCTTGAGCAACCAATATGGTGAAGGATTGGGTGAAGGAATAGGGTAAGGTGAGTGTGTGCAAAACAAAAAAGAATATAAAGGCCGAGAAAGGCAGAAGTTTATGGTAGTATGGATATGAAGGTGTGATAAGAAAGAAACAGGTAAAGTAGAATGAAGGGGTATGCATCATGAAGGAATGAGGGATTGGTGGAATCACAGGTAATGGAGGAATGGGAAATGATCTCTGATGCATCACTTTAGTCATTTCCTCTCCTCTTCCTTTCATTCTTTCCTTCCTCAATGTACCTTCCTCCCTGTCTCCTGTTTCCCCTTCCTTTTCTTCTCTGCTCCCTTCTCACTGCCTTTTTCCTATCCATCTACTCGCTTTCTTCCCACACCATCTCTCCTTCTCCCCACCCATGTCCTTGTCCTTCTCCCCCACACCAACTTTTCACACTCAGCCTCAGATTCAAATTCAATTTTAATATCAATACGATGCAAAGCCACATTAGATCCATGTTACATCGTAGTAGTTGTCGCCTCACTGTTCACGTTTCTGAATATAGACAGTGAAGCCTGTGGGGATCTTTTATATTTAGCTCTACATTGAGCTATATTACACTTCATCTGGTGTTAAACCAAGCTAGTGAGCTAAAAACCTCTTGGAAGAGACTTATTCTTCACAGTGTCTGTGCATTAGTTTCTAACTGGATTTCTAAATTATATGACTACCTTTGCAATGATGTACTCATGATGTTTCATATTGACATGAAATGTAAAAGACACTTAACTATTAAATCTTATTCTACTACTTTTATAATCATAAGGTAATAATACCACATGAATCCATTGTAAAATGTAGGTACATCATGGTAATGAATAATTACTTGCAAGATTAAACAATGTAGTATCATTCCACATCAGGTTTTGCTTTAGAGAAATATGAACAGTGCAAAGAGAAACACAATGTTAAAAGTTCCTTTATTAAAAAGAAGTGACATTGACTATATGGAGGTTGCAAATTATGATATCGTAATAAGCTCTTCAACAACCCAACCATAACATCAGGTATAAGACACATAACATCCTGGTTAACAAAGAAGCTTAATAAAATATAGATTCCACTTCATAAAATATTTTTAGGGTAGTTTCCAAATATATTGTCTTTGAAGGGGTGTATTATACCGGAATTACTGCACAATATTAATCAATCCATTTTAAAAATGGTTTGCTTCTCCAGTATCAATTCCTCCAGTCCAACACTGGTGTTTGCTCTTTCTGTCATCCCACTCACTATTTGCAAAAGCATTTTAAAAACCCTCTCCCCCATCCCGAACTCTTCTTAATTTCTTTTCTCCTATTCCCTCTGTAGGGTGCCATTTTTTCCTTTCTTGTCACGTTGTAAAATACTTGGCAGTATCTTCTTGTACATGGAAATTGTTACCAGAGGCCTTGGGATAATAATACTCTATAAAATAAAACCAAGCCTGAATTCAACTGTTTAACCAGTCTTGTTCTGAACACTTCTGCAGACAAAGCTCGAGTGATAAACCAACCCAAGCATCAAATTGAAGGAACTAAAATTATTTTTAAAATTGGTAAGTCAATCCCTCAAAATTTTAATTTTCAAATGCCATATTAGCACTTTTAAACCAACTATCTATCCCAACAGCTAGATGTGCCTACACTATTGGGATATTCTAGTGAGTCCTTAGAGTTGTATCCTGATTTTGGTTCATGTAATATTACTGGATGAAATATCCAGTAGCTGGGGAAATGAAAGTTGAGGATTTTATGGGATCATTCATCAAGAACTAATTGAAGGCTACATTCAGTTCATGCTGATAAAACTGTATATTAGTAAACAATAACAAAATGCACTGGAGAAAGATTTGTTTGCCGTGAGGAAAATGGTTCTATTTCATCATGGTGTTTCCTGGTAAAAGACTCCAATTTAAAAAGGGATAAGCACAAGCCGCTATGCATAATGACAGGGTAGGAGCTGTGTCAAATGTATTAGTAGTGCTTCAGTGGAGCTATTTTCGTTGCAGGATTATTGTGTATAATTCTGACAGGCTGCACAAATGATCAGAGGATTTTCACTTTTTTTTATAAAAAAGGCTGCTTTTACTCCACTACGTTGCCTGAAGTAACATTGCTAAAGCCCTCAGGCTAGTAGTATTTGTGGTGCTTTTTTAGAAAAAAATCACTTTCCCACTTCTCCCTCCCCAACAAATGTAGCAGTTGTATCATTTACTATCTTTGCACTGCAACCTACATATAAGAAACCTTTTAAAATGGCTCTCAGGTTCCAACACCCATTCTTTATCCTTATTCAATTTGCATACTGGTTGGCATTATCTCGCTAATGTGTGTATTGAATGTCCATTATTCATCAAAAACTTGCATTAAGCACTTCACACCAGATTGGCTAAAATCTTGAAATGTGTAGCAATTTTAAATATTGGGATTAAGATGGTGAGTTTGTATCTCATTCCAGCACATTGTAAAATATTCCCCTCATAAGCAGCATCCCATTCTCGGCTCGTAAACTGAGACAACCAAATTGTTTCCAGTTCTTTGTTGCCACACTCAATATGGGCTGTCAGAGGTCCATGAATATGAATACACGATGACTTGCCCAAGGATTTCTCTTCTACCCCGATAGGAGAGCACCTGTCCTCTACTCATGAATTTCTCTACTCTCAGGCGTTGTGTGAACCTAAAATATCATCAGTACATGTCATCTCTTGAGGCACAGAATGTGAAATGATGGGAATGATTAACCATTTACAGCAGGATTTGAATTGGAATTGTTAACTGTATGGCATAAATTGGCCTTTTGAGACTTCTTAAAGAAGAAATTTATTGGAAAGAGATTAGAAGTGGGTGTATATATTCCTCATTTAAATTATTTCAGCATTTTGTTAATTTAAACATAGTGATTGTTCTATTCAGAGATAACAAGGTGTAGAGCTGGATGAACACAGCAGGCCAAGCAGCATCAGAGGAGCAGGAAGGCTGACGTTTCGGGCCTAGACTCTTCATCCTGCAAGATGTATTTGCTATAAATATCACTGAATTAGCCAGTCAATTTTTTTGAAGGCTTTAGTTCAGGCATAATTGGGCATTCAAAATATTCATAGTTAACTCAACCTGGATGATTGCTAATCAGCGAAATAAGAAGGCTCACTTAAGGGATTCCTGAGATAAATTTAGAGGTGTTTTATGGGGAAAGATTGTACGGGTTGGGCCTGTTCTTGTTAGTGTTTAGAAGAATGAGAGGTGAGCCTATTGTAACAGATTGGATCCTGAGGGACTTGACAGGGTGGTAGCTGAAAGGATGCTTCCCTGTATTAGAGAAACTCAAACAATGGAACACAGTTTGAAAATACGGTATCTTTAATTTAAGAGAGAAATTTGGAGATTGTTTTGTGTAAGAAACAAGTGTTTGACCAATACATCAGAATTCTCTAAGGAAGTTACAAGGAAGTAGATAAAAGGGAATCTGTAGATGTGGTGTACTTAGATTTGCAAAAAACATAACAAGGTATCGCCACAGAAGGCTACTGCACAAAATAAGAACTGATAGTGTAGCGGGTATGATATTAGCAATGGATAAAGGACGCTTTACTGAACAAAAGGCTTTGGGTATAATAGCGAAGAGCAGGGACGCTCTGATAGAGCCATTTAGTCTGGAGAATTTACACAGAGCCCAAAGGCTGTTTTTTTAAGAGGGATTAGACTATTGTGTTTTTGAACTCAGTGAGGGAGAATTTGACGTGCCTGAAGAGCAACAGCACATTATTAATTTTCTCTTTCTTTGCAATCCCCTCAACAAAGTGTGTGAACTGATAACCTACCAGATGTCACCTTGACTACACGAGGACAGTTCCTGTAGAGAATTTTCTTCGTACGTATGCAAAGGAAATCCAGCTACATGTAGGTGTGCCAAAAATACAGCCCAGTGTCAGTAGCTTGCATGTACAAAATATCTTCAGTATTAGAACATCATTTGGGACAATTCTTGACTTTAGTTGTTACTTGGACAAAGCAGTTTAAAATCAATGCTCTGCAAAGCTTTCAAATTTCATGCACGTGTGTGTTTGTGTGTGTGTGCTGTGTCTGTGTGTGTGTTTCTTCAGACAGTGGTTGGAAATTTTTATATAATCAATACTGTTTGTCAACCATTTGTTGTTGACCAAAGGAAACTATCTGACTTGATCTCAATGCTGACCTTGACACATTGTGAGATATATGCAATTAGCCATATTGGCAACAAAAAATTAGAAACTTGTTATGAACAATGGAGGAGTGGAACTAGAAAAGGAAATAGTGATCACTCCAACCTCAAATGTAACAACTTCAATGACTTGGATAAAGGGACTGAATGTATGATTGGTACATTTTCTGGCACAAATATGGGTAGGAAAGTCAGTTGCGAAGAAGACATAAAGTGTCTAGTCCCAGAAGAGGTGAGGTCAGAGGTGAGAAGGGTATTTAATTATGTGGGTAAGCGTTGTACCCAATCCCTGACACCTTACTGCCATCACCAGAATTAGGTCCTTGGTGGGAAGGTCAGTAACTGACTTTTCTACCCCGCTGTGAATTGAGGTCATCTACTGGTCAATTAATGACCAATAAAAACCTTAGTACCATACCAAATAAGTCTACCAACAAGGGCCCCTCCCAGAGGGTAAAAGGAGGCTGCTTGTTGTTTAGTATTTCTTCTCACAGAGGGTCGAGAGTCCTTGGAACTCTTTGCCACAGAGAACTGTGGGGGCAGATTCCTTGTGTATATTTGAGGCTGAGATAGATAGACTCTTGATCAGTAAGGGAAAGTGGAAGTGAGGAATGTCAGATCAGCCATGACCCTATTGAACAGCACAGCAGGCTTAAGGGGCTAAATGGCCTACTCCTGTTCCTATTTCTCATAGTCTTATGTGTTTGGAGGTGACATGTTGAGGTCATGTACATAGCAAATGGATGTGACACCTGAGACCCACTCTTGGGCCCTGGATACTGGTACCCATCCCCTACCTCTCCCTGTGACCCCCAACCAGTACCTGCCAATGTCCCTGAATCACCTACTTTTGGCCTGGGTCCTTGGTGTCTGGGCTTGTATTGCAAATACAAGAGCTGTTAGCTTTTGGAAGCTCCTGTTGGGAGTGATTCTATCCCAGGAGAACCTAATCCTGTGGCCTCAGAGCTGCATGACATTCTGCTAGGCCTTCATTTCAACAGTTAGCTTTGTCAGATAAGTACAGGACAATATTTGGAAGATTCCTCCCCAAGGAGTTTGCAAAGGAACAAGTAAGTGGGCAAAAAATTGGTTGATGGAATATATTATGGGAAAGTGTGAACTTGATTGCTTTGTCAAGAAGAGTTTTTTTTAGAAAGTATGTTATCTAAAGGAGAGAACTTCCAAAACTCCAAAGTGCAGAAGGATCTCGATCCTGGTACATGAAACACAAAAGGTTGGTAAATAAAAATTGAAAGAACTGCAGATGCTGGTAATCAGAAACAAAAACAGAAATTGCTGGAAAAACTCAGCAGGACTGGCAACATCTGTGGAAAGAAATCAGAGTTAACATTTTGGTTACAGTGAACTCAGAACTGATGGTAGCTAGGAAAATGTTGGTTTTTGTCCAGATGAAAGGATGGGGGGAGGGGGTCAGGAGTGAATGATAGGTGGACATAGAGCCCAAAGAGAGAGAAGGACAGTTGGACAGACAAAGGAGTGGATAAACGTAAGGCTAGGAGGATGAATAGCTATTAATGAGGACAGTTAGGGACTAACTATGGGTTGTATGTATTTGCAGATTATGTGTTAACAAGATCTTGAGTGTGGGGATTCGATAAGGACATGGGAGAAGCTGAAGCCCTAAAGCTGTTGAACTCAATATTGAGTCCAGAAGGCTGTAGAGTTCCCAAGTGGGACATGAGGTGCTGTTTTTCCAACTTGTGCTGAGCTTTGCTGGAGCATTGCAGCAAGTCTGCGACAGACATGTTGGCCAGGGAACATGGTGATATGTTGAAGTGGCAGGCAACTGGAAGCTCGGGGTCTTTTTTCAGACAGAACATAGGTGTTCTACGAAGCAGTCACCCAGTCTATGCTTTGTTTCCCCAATGTAGAGGAGACCGCATTGTGAGCAGCAAGTGCAGTAGACTAGGATGTGGGAAGTGCAGGTAATTTACCTCGAAGGTGTGTTTGGGCCCATAGAGAGAGGAAGTAAATGGGCAGGAGTTACATCTTCTGCAATTGCAAGGGAAAGTACCATGGGCTGTGGAGGTTGTTGGGAATGAAGGAGGAGTGAACTAAGATGACCCTGCTGAAGGCTGACAAGGGGCGGGAGGGGAATATGTGTCTAGTGGTGGCATCTTGCTGGCGGTGGCAGAAGTGGCAGGTAATGATCCTCCAGATGTGGGTGCTGGGGGGATGGTAGGTAAGGACATGGGGAACTCTTTCACTGTTGTGGGAGGAAAGGGAGGGGATGAGGGCAGAAGTGCAGGAGATGGGTCAGACCTGGCTGAGGGCCCTGTCAACTATGGTGCTGGGGAATCCTTGGTTGAGAGAGAAGGTGGACAATTCAGAGGCCCCCGTGTCAATGTTGGCCTCATCTGAACAGATGTGACAGAGACCAAGGAACTGGGAGAATGGAATGCAGTCTTTATAGGAAGAAAGGTGTGAGGATGCATACAAAGGACTGGTATGCAGGTACAGCGACTGATTGAGAAGGTAAATGGAATATGTCATTTAATGCAAGGGAAATGGAATATTAAAGTCAGTATTTTACTACCACTGTATAAAGCATTGATGTGATCATGTCTGGAGTGGCATGGACAGTTTTGATGTCCTTGTTAAGAAATTATGGAAATGCATTAGAGGTAGTTCTGTAAAGGTTCATTTAACTTATTCTCGGATTTTTTAAAATATTTATTCTTTCGAGGGATGTGGATTCTCCTGGATAAGCCAGCATTTTTTGCCCATCTGTAATTACCCATTGAAGTAATCGACTTTCTAGGCCATTTCAGAGGGCCGTTCATGGTCAACCTCATTGCTGTGGGTCTAACGTCACATGTAGATCAGTCCAATTAAGAGTGGTCAACTTCCTTCACTAAAGTGATGAAGCAGTTACCTTATGAAGACATGTTGAATATGTTGAGCCTGTATCTAAAAGCATTTAGAAGATTAAGAAACTCATAAGATCCTGCGAGGGCTAGACAGTATGGATGCTGAAAGGATGTTTTCCCTATGGGGGACAGCAGAACTATGCAACATGGTTTAATATTAGGGGGTCTCCCATTTAAGACAGAGAGAAGGAGAATTGCTTTGTCTCAGAGTGTTGTGAACCTGTGAAACTTTTTACCTCAGGGAATGGTGGAGACAGGGTTAAAAGCAGAAGTTAAACGATTCTTGAATAACAAATGAACCCAAAGGTTAGGCAGGGAAATGGAGTTTAAACCACAATCTTAGTAGAATGTGAAGCAAGCTCAAGTACCGATTGGCATACTTCTGCCCCAAATTCATTTGTTCACATCGGACTGCTATTGCCTCCATTTGTTGTCACAATCCAGATAATACATGATCATATATGCCTTTATAAATATGGCAGGATACACCAGAATGAACAATAAAACATTGGTCAATGGCAACAAAGTCCTGCAAACTAATATTTAGCAGCTAAATGAATTATCGCTTAAAAAAATCAGTTCTGGGATTTTCGAAGCCTTTTTCAAATATTTTGTCATTATTAGTTGTGAAAATGTAAAATGCTGATGCTTAAATGATGAATAATTAAATTCCGGTTTCCTCCCACAGTCCAAAGATGTGCAGGTTAGGTACATTGGCCATGCTAAATTGCCCATAGTGTTCAGGGATGTGTAGATTAGGTGGGTTATAGGGGGATGGGTTTGGGTGCATGCTCTGACGGTCAGTGTGGACTTGTTGGGCTGAAGGGCCTGTTTCCACACTGTAGGGATGCTATGAATTTTATCTATGAACAAACTGGGAAATATTAGAGTAATACAATTATTGGTTTATACCACACATACGCTGTTAGAACTGTGTAGATAATTTTTAAATCTGCAAATGCGTATGTTATGAAAACATAAATTTGTTTTATTTAAAATATCTATTATACATATGACATAAACAGATTAAGGTGCTGCTGGCAGTCAGACAGATTAACTCCTCCGGGTGTCCATAACTCACTCACTACTCAATTGCTCATGAGTTATCTGGTCAGCCTCAGTTGGGGAGATATTTATCAACTCCTACTGCTAGTCCATGACACTTCCTCTCTGTATCAATCAAGGTACACATTTGATATCTTTACAAATATGTTGCACCGTAACAGAAAAAAAAAGCCTTACCACGACAAATATAGTTGAATGGACATTAACTTCGTAGACAGTGGTGAGTAATAGAGTTTTCTTTATTGAAGAGCACTGATCTGCTAGAAAGTCATTTAAACGATTGATGGAATTATGGTTAATTCATGACACATGACTATGAAGAATCTGTAGTCAGTTGTCTCCTAAATATTTTCTTGCTGATTTTGACAACCAGCAGTTCTATAACTCTTGTCTGCCGTGATGATCTGATGTCTGCAATTTTCTGTTTTGGAATAAATCAACCCCCCACCGTTACACCAAAGAGATATATCTCTGTCATTAAGATTTTGAAACTTAAGATTACTCACTTGCAGCTTTATTATCATTTCCATCAGCCCCCTTATTCAGCTCCCACTTTGTTCACTCAAAATGTACTGCAACAAATCATTAAAGAAAGATCTGGAAAGCAAAACGATCATACTTTTTATTAATTTCTATTAAATTATTCTATTGCTTTGTCTCACATAAATTCATATCTCAAGCATGCAGTACCTGGCAGGTGGCAGAGCTCTTTATTCATTGTCATTTATTTTTGTTTATAGCAAATTTTTTGCATATTTCAGTAACACTCACAAACCAACCCTGCACACATCTTAATGTCTAGATAAGTACTTGGCCGAGCAAAATTATTAAAGGTAGTCACCCATAACCAAGTTATTATGCCATGATTAAGTGTACAAGTTATATTACGAATAATATCATTGTTATCCAGTTCGAATTAAATGTATTCAGTTACAAATCACTGCTTGAGGAAAAGAAGGCGTATGTCTGTACACTATTAGGTACAACCCTCCTAACCTGCACATGGTGATGGTCTCTTACATAGACCTCTAACATTTGATACTTTATGACAATGTCCAACGTACAGACTCACTGTTAGTCTATGGGTCATCAACTCCAACATGTTGATCAAGCTCAATCACGATACTGGGATGCTCAAGAAGAAAGCTGGTTCAGTAACATTCATGTCATGCTAAAATTTTCTAAAATCAAAGTCTGGAATTTCCTTATAGTTCTTTAGTAGTCGCAATCCATCACTGTGAATTTGCAATTTGTGTGGCAGAAATTATTCTCATGTACATTACCTGGGTTACCACCACATTATTCGTGAAGTTACTCTGGCAGACTAAAGAGCAGCTCTGATGAAAATCTGGCTCTACACTTTATTTCATCATTTAACTTTCTTTAATCTTGTAAAGAAAATAAAATTCATAGATGTTAAAATCAATTGAAAACGCATATATTTCCATGAAAGAATATTAGTCTTATTTTGCAAATAATTCAAATTTCGCAGTGCAAGTGAAGTAATATGTCGATCATTACTTTGCCTCTTTTTAAGTCAGTTTATGCCAATTTTTATGAAGATTCTAAACTAAAAGTATTGCGCCTGTGTTGAAACTACTAAGATGCTAGCAGGGGTTGTAATGGCAACTTGGTGGCTGCTTAAAACAGTCATTAGGCTCTTAAATACATTAATCAGGAACTTTATGCCTGCTTTAGGGACTAAACCAGAAACAAATGAGACCAAATGTGCAGTTTAGCATGATGATACTGCCAGCCAGCAATTTATGTTCATATTTTTCTTAGTGTTACTATCATTCTGGAAGATCCCTAAACCCAAATAAACCAAATTTACCAAATGACCACCAAATGAAGAAATTATCACCAGGGGTGTTTTTTTGTAGCTTTTACTTTAACATGCATCAGAACCAACACAAATTAACATGGATTAACAACAAATTACATTCCAAACACAAACGTAAATTTCACTTTAAGTATTCATTGCAGCAAAAATACACCTTACCCAACACCAAGCCTTCCCTTTCAGTGAAATAGAATTACCTAACTGCACATTATGTTGCTTTTTGGTTTATACTTGGCACGTCAGGAGTCACAGCCAATAATAGCTTTCATTCCTGAATTTCATGGGTATAGTAATCATCAGGTAGATGCACTTCAATGAGCTGTCTCCCTCAGGTCCTGACAGTCCTGGTGATGATCCATGACCAATCAAGTTCAACTTACCTAGTTTAAAATTTAAACAAAGCCTGGCAAAAGTGTCAATCCAAATTCATGGGTTCATTCTCGATGGCAATGTCTCCACACATCTGAGTTTCCTTGCCAATTAGACAACACTCTTCGTTCATGCAATACGCGTTTTTATTGTTTGTTTTCCCTTTCAATTGTATTTTTGTGAAATGTCATCATGAGTTACATGGCAAAATGCTTTGACAAAATTACATTTTTTTTAATCAATATTCAAATTAAAGATTATCTATACATTTTGAAGAAAAGGTCATCACATTAGTTAGAAGCTTGTGACAGCATCAGATAATCCTCTGTATTCATGTCTGTTTGAACCAAATATTTGCTACCTTGCTGTTGTATTTGATACTATCCAATATCCTACCCAAGCTATCATTAAAAGACTAAGTAAAAACGAAAACAAAACCGTGGATGCCATAAATCAGAAACAAAGACAGAAATTGCTGGAAAAGCCCAGCAGATCTGGCAGCATCTGTGAAGAGCAGTCAGAGTTAATATTTAAGGGTAAGTGACCCTTCCTCAAAACTGATGGTAGCTAGGAAATGGGAGTCTATATACAGAAGACAGAGTCGGGGAGAGGTTAAGGATTAAACAATAGGTGGGGATGCAGCCCAAAGAGACAGTTGGACAGACAAAGGAGTGGATAACAATCTGGCTAGAAGAGCGAATAGCTATTAATGGGGACTGTTAGTGGCTAACAATGGGTTGTGTGTAATAGCTCTCCCTTGTCCTTATCCCAACCCCACAGATCAGGCCTTGTTAACACATAGTTCGCTGTTACACACAACCCATTGTTAGGCACAAACAGCCCCCACCTATCATTTACTCCTTATCCCCTCCACTGCCCCCCCCCCATCTTCTGCATACAAACTGACATTTTCCTACCCACCATCAGTTCTGAGGAAGGGTTACTTGACCAGAAAAGTTAACTCTGATTTCTCTCCACAGATGCTGCCGAACCTGCTGATCTTTTCCGCTTCTGTTTATCATTAAAGACTTCTATTTCCACCTCTACAAGACAAATGTCTACCTGATCTCAGTTCATGCATTGCTTAATCTCTCATCTTTGCCTTTGTTACTCAACAAATCCAATGTACTCCTTGCTAGTGTTCATTTAGCATGGCCACTCCAGCAACATGTTGATTTTTTAAATTCTCAAATTTGTTCTGAAATCCTTCTGTGACTTTGTCCTTCCACCTTCTCAGACATCTTATCTGGCTCCACCGTCATGCGACTGCTATATGTTCATCTAGTTGTCTAATGAGAAAACATTCAGCAGGTGTTGTACAGGGCCTCACCAGCGATATCTACATCCCCTGAAAGAATTTTAAAAATCAAATTTTGAGGAACTTCTTGGGATATCTTGTTGTTCTATCTTCCCCATCAATGATAGCCCTGTTTGTTTCTCCACCAATGTTTCTTATTTGTAAAGTAGCGTTTGCCTTTACAGTCAGACTAAGTGAGCAGAGTGAGTCCTTTTATCTTGGCTTCTTTCATCTTTTCATCTATTACCTTTACAACTAGAGATAGGACTACTTGTAATACAATCATGCAGCTCTGTAGCTTTGTTCTCACACTTGTTTTCATTTTTTTCGCATGAAGATAAAACCCATCATATGAAACAGTGATGAAGTCTAACAAAAGCAAATATCATTACAGAAGTAGTGTTACTTTGATTTAAGCAACATATTGTGTTTTGAATACTCCCACACGTAAAAATAAATTGAAATTTAACATAATCAGCATTGAATTCTTAAAGAAATGGATCAAAAGTGTAGACAGTGACACCAAAATGGGAAAAGACACATTGGGCTGCTGGAATTTCAGCCTTAGTTTAGGAAGTTGAATTTAGGAAGTTCTAGACTGGTAATCTACACAGTGTGTCCAGACATGTGTTTTTAATTCATTCATGGAATATAGACATCACTGGCCAGGCCAGTATTTATCGCCAATCTCTAATTGTCTCGAAGGCAGTTAAGAGCCAACCACATTACTATGGGTCTGGAGCTACATGTAGGCCAGACTCGGTAAGGATGGCTGATATCCTTCTCTAATGGACATCAGTGAACCAGATGGGCTTTTCCAAAAATCAGCAATGGTTTCATTAAGTAAACCAAATTACAAAGAAAAACAAAATCAGGCCACCCTGCCAGTATTCTCAGATATTTCTAATCAACTTATTAAGAAGTGTTATTATGTACCCTTGGATCAGCTAGGACTTGACCATAGGTGTTCTGACTCAGAGTTAGGGGCACTACTCTTACTGCACAAGGCCCCTGCTGCCAGAATTTGTTTTTACATCCAAAAGTGTTATTGCACATAACTGAAAATTTTTTCCCATCATCAAATTACCCGTGATAATTTTTCACCTAATGTTTTTTATAATCAACCTGCTCAGAGAAGTTATTACATGTCTTTGGGGCAGGTGGGACTTGAATCCAGGACTTCCAGTCCAGTGTTAAGGACACTATCACTGTACCACAAGAGGGCCCCATGATACTTTTCATTTTTTTAACCTATTTTTTCTAATTAACCTATTCAGAGATGTTATTACACACCTCTGGAGTGGTTGGCACTTGAACCCAGCCTCCCGGTCCAGTTGTAGGGACATTACCACTGCACCACAGGAGAACCCCATGATACTTATCATCCACCAACACTAGCACCTGAGCTGCAATTAATCAATTCATGTGCAACCTCAGCAGGGGCAAGGCAATACCACCAAAGGTGAGGGTAAAGGTAAAGGAAGAAGCAGGGGATTAAATCAAAATAGATTTGGAAAGAGAGTTAAGGGACTCTATCCCCCTGTGGTACTCTGCTTTCTCTAAAGACATTGAGAGTATAGGTGGACACTGCCTATTCCATCTACAAGGACACACATGCACAAACATAGCAGCAGAAGAGACGCAGACAGTTAGGAACTAAGACGCCCTCCAAAGCCTGCTGCCTGGACTTGTTAATCCACTTTCGCCAGGCCCAGGTGTAGACCTAGAAGGAAGTCTTCCAACTCGCCCACTATCCTCCTCACCAAATGCCCAAGGGCAGGAGCGTGGGGCTGAAGTGCAACCAAAAGCACTGCTAAAGATTTTTTGAACAGGTGCAGTGGCTCCCACCAATTTACACATGGTCAGCGGACTCCACACCATGACAAAAAATAAACAGTTAGGCAATGCAATGGCACCAACTCTGAGCTGCTGGTATTAGCTTGTCACCTCATGGGTGGGTCAGAGGTTGGAGGTAAATGGGAGGCCCTTGACATATCAACAGAGGTGAGAATTTCCAATTCACAACAGAAAGAGAGGCAGTCACTGAAGAAGTCAGTTGTTTCGACGAAAAACATAAGACATGCCTGGCTGTGATCATTGGTGTCGGGAGGGGTTGTGCAGTGGGACCATCATTTATTATCATTTTGTGAGGGCAATAGCATCTCTGTATGAACAAAGAATGAGAAAAGAGCTGTTATTCTGTGAGGTCCAGCTGGTACTTACTGTTTACCTCGACTGGAATCTTGCTTGTATTTAGCACAAGAGCATATCATTCAGCTGCTTGAGCCTGTTATGCTGTTTGCCATTTTCCCAGCTTTGCCCTGTATTGCTCGATAATCTCGTCTCACCACAGTTGTATACAGCTTAGTCTTGAAGGTTTTAATTGTTGTAGCATCTCTAACCTTTCGGGCAAACAGGTCCAACTTTCTGAGATAGCAGGGTGTGTCAAATGTCAAGCTTTCCTGCTCCTCTGATGCTGCTTGGCCTGCTGTGTTCATCCAGCTCCACACCTTGTTATCTCGGATTCTCCAGCATCTGCAGTACCTATTATCTCAGTTCCAACTTTCTACTGGCTTTTGTGTAAAAAAGCACTTCTTGATTTTGCTCCTGAATGGCCTATCCCTGTTTCTAAGATTACATCTTCTTCTTAATCTCCCAGAAGAGGCAATAGTTTTTCCCATGTCTATCCTTCAAGAATCTTTTTAGTATTTTAAGCATCTTGATTAGATTGTTTCCCAGCGTTTTAAACTGAAGATAATACAAACTATAGTTATGCAACAAGTCCTCAGTACCATTATCATATTGGTGAGCCTGCATAACATCCCATCCAAGATCAGTCTGTCATTCCTGAGGTTCCTTGCCTAATACTGCATACAGAGTCAGGACATAGCCCTAATCAATTGAAGTATAACTATTCCCCTTTTTATTCTAGTCCCCTTCAAATGGAAGGCATCCTTCCTTTAAGCTTTCTGATTTCTTTGGGTGCCGGATACCAAGTTAGCATAATCTGTGGTGTTTCACAATTCAAAATACTCAGATAGATTTTGGGTCCAAAATAGATGATCTTGTATTTTTCCCACTGAACTTCAGCGGTCATAGCTAGGGTTACACACTTTATCTGTCCCTGTCCCTTTCTAAGTTCCCATTCCTATTTCCACTACCTAGTATCTCTTCTGACTTGGTAACAACTGTAAGATTGGGTATATAACTTTCTATACCTTCTCTTTTTTAAATTAATTAATAAATAGTTACAGTTAAGACCCTAAAACAGATCTCTCGGAAGAAGCAGCACCTGTTATATCTAACCAATCAGAGCTTAAATCCTTTATCCTCATTCTCTGTCTCCTATTTGTCAAATAATTTCCAGCCTGTAATTCTATGCGCTCCCATTTTTACAAATAAAGTCTCAAGTGGAACCTTATTGAATGCCACCTGGAATTCCACATAGATGACATCCATTGAAACCTTCTTTTCTAGCTTGTTAGTGGTTTTCTTAAAAGAAAATAAACAAAGTTAATGAAACCTGAATTGTACAAAACAAATCTTTGCTGGTGTTCTCTGTTCAGCTCATTATTGTTTCAAAGATCAGTCACCTTATACGTAATGAATGATTTTAGTAACTTCTACCATCTAGTATTAAGCTAACACATTTGTTGTCACACATTTTCTTCTCTCACACCCTTCTTAAATAACAGAATGACAGTAGGAAGCCTAACTGCACAACCAGTAGGACTTTTAACATTTTGACTTCTTCTAATTACTTGGATTGAATCTATCAGGTTCTTGAGACTTCATTTATTTGAGTTCCATTATTTTGTTCATTGTCTTTACGAAAAACTTTGATTGAACGCAAAAATTTATTCCACTTGATTTATTACTAGTTTTACTCCTGCCATTGTCATATATCCTCTTTCTCTTCATGAACATACATATAAATGACATAAGCAATAAACCTGCTATTAACCTCTTGACCATTACAGTTACAACTGTGCTCTGCTTTAATAGGCTCATAGGACCATAACTCTCTGATTCTCAGTGTAGTGCTGTGATCCGCACAGAGACTAATAAGATTTTTATTAAGAAATAGTGTTTCCAGCAACCAAGGGAAATGACTGAAGGAAAAGTTTTCATGTTGCAAGAATTTTATTGCAACAAGCAAACTGAAATTAACATAGATGTAACATTACTCGGCAAACAGCTAATAGCCCAAATGAAAGAAGAGGTAATTTCACATCAATTCATTAACTCAGAAGAAATGTGATAGACTGAACAGTTTTACTTTACAGCATAATTCTCCCAGATATGTAGCTACATAAGATTAACTGCCAAATTAACCCCAAGTTTCCAACAGGTTCACTTCTCCCTATCATTCCAGTCAATCTGAGTATTCCAGAACCACTTTCCATGAGCAAATTACCACTTGCCCATTAAATATCCAAAAGTCGCATTGCTCCTTTTCTCTACACATTGAACTGAAAACCAACTTTTACAAGCATTTTTCTGAGTTGTTATATAGAAGCAGTTCACCCTGCCCTTCACAACAGCAGCAATTGCTTCTCCACTGAACAATGGTTTGTTTCTCTCTCTCTCTTCGACTTTTCTGTCTGCCTCAAAAGCAGGCGTCTTCTTTTTCTGTGTGAAGGTGCAAAAACTCTTACTTGGCTTCAAAAACAAAATCCTTCTGGTTTGTGTTTCTTTCTTCACAGTGACAAGATCATATTGGCTTGTCTCAAGGCAGAGGTTTAGAATGATGACTAAACCCCTCTCTAGATCAAATTGTTTTACCTTAAATTAATGCAGACGTTAAAATATAGCATACGCTTGTACATGCCTACATTCGTAACAACATTATAAAATACATATTATTCAGCTTTATATTGTTATAAGGTTTGATTTGTATTTCCTTTCTGGAACCTATGTTCCAGAAGTTCCAGACTCCTAAGCCACACTGGGGTGGCATGTGGCTCAGTAGTTAGTAGTGCTGCCTCCCAACTCCAGGGATGTGGGTTCAATTCCACCCTTGGGTGACTGTCACTGTGGAGTTTGCGCATTCTCCCCATGTCTGTGAGGGTTTCCAATGATATGTAGGTTAGTTGGATTGGCTAGATTAAACTGCTTATTGTGTCCAGGTATGTGTAAATTAGGTGGATTAGCATGTAAAGGCAGTGATGGCATCAGTCTGGGTGGGATGTTCTTCGGGGAATCAGTGTGGACTTAATGGGCCAAATGTCCTGCTCCCACACTGTAGGGATTCTATGTCTCTCCAAGTTATTTTTTTCTAGTTACTTCAGTTATCCTGTGAGGATGAGGACAAGGGCCAGACGTATTATGCCACAGTGGAGGGATACATCTTGCTGTGTGTAGATGAAAACTGTGAAAATGTGTGCACTTTGATGATCCTTTGCTTCCCCTGCAACTTCCCAAGGAAGTATTAGGTAGGGTTTTCAGGGACTGAGGAACTAACTGTTATCCTTGTGTTTTCTAAACCATTAATAGAACCTTAAGGTAAGGGCATGACCTCAAGTGCATTCAGTCCAGGAAACTGTCCAATATATCTCTGCCAAAGAGGGTCATAAAAAAACTTGTTTTATTACAGTGAGTTAAATGGTGGATTGAGACTCTTATAGTCTACACAAGAGGAGGTTAGGCACTTTGACTTTTCAGCACAAAGCCGGGCTGTTCAAAGACATCGTCAATTTAAATATTCATTATCATTTTTTCCCTACATTACGTCTCAGTCTACCTCTATTAGGAAAAGAGGTACCTTCATGTGATTATTATTTGCCACCTAAGTGTTTTGATTGAATCGATCTTGCTATAATCATTGAACAGTGTGAGTAAATGTTCAAAACTAATCAAGAGTCATGAGTATTAGATAATCTAAGTTAAAGTAATGTGCCTGTTTCTTACATTGTTAGCGATGCAAAATTTAATATTCCCAGAGAAATTAATAGAAATCATATTACATTTTCTTGAGGTAATAGAAAAACCTGTTCTTATCCATAAAATTCAAACAAATAAGCTAATCCTTCAGGTCAAATGTAAAATATATTAAACTATCCTAACTGTTCTCATTTTTAACCTCTGACTTTAACTTCAGGCACTTTCCTACTGTTTCCTCGATGTTCTCTGTTTCCAGCAAGGACGTGTCTTCCCTAATATTTTAGATTCCTATGTAACCTTGAGTTTCTCTGTGTCCATTTGTCACTGCAGTTTCTCTGCTGCTCTTGCCCTTAGACCCTAACACTTCTGACCCCCCCCCTTTTTCCTTTCTTTACACTTTACACCCAGTCCCACAGCCCCACGCCATCCTTTGGCCTTTCCTTCCTGCTTCCTCATGTTCCTGTTCGTAAATCATGTCTCTTTTTACAGGTCCCCTGTTGGGCACTTTAGTGTACAAACACCTTCCACAACCTTTCACAAATCCTTGACTTTTCTACTCATAGGTAGCCATCCCAGGCTAAGTTCCCACCTGGATAAATATATTGCTTCCCTCTGTGCCTTTCTTCGCTTGCTCCAAACTATTTGAACCCTTATTGCTGATTCCCTATGATCTGTCTATCCGCTCTCGCTGCCATTCAGCAAGCTTGCTGTGGTCCAGTTTTACCATGTTCCACGCCCTCCCATTTATCTCCACCAATCTTCAGCAGAAATGCCAAGAGGATGATCCATTTTGACCTCCTCCAGTAGTTCCCAGTATCGCAGATACCAGTGATGTCAAGAAACAGTTGGAGGAACTGGATACTGCAAAGGCTATGAGCTCTGACAATATACTACTGAAGACCTGTGCTCCAGAATTCCCCTAGCCAAGTTGTTCCAGGACACTGATAACATTGTCATCTACCTGACCATGTGGAAAGCTGCCCAGGTGTGTCCTGTACATAAAAAGCAGGACAAATCCAATCCAGCTAATTACTGCCCCATAAGTTTACTCTCGATCATCAGTAAAGTGATGGAAGGTGTCATCAACAGTGCTATCAAGCATTACCTGCTCAACAATTACCTGCTCAGTGATGCCCAGTTTGGGTTCTGCCAGGGCCACTCAGTTCCTGACCTCATTACAGCCTTGATTCAAGCATGGACAAAAGAACTGAATTCCAGAGGTGAGGTGAGAGCGACAGCTTGACATCAAGGTTGTATTTGACCAAATGTGGCATCAAGGAACCCTATCGGTATCAGGGTGCAACTCTCCGCTTGTTGCAGTCATACCTGGCACATAGGAAAATGGTTATGGTTGTTGGAAGTTAGTCATCTCAGCGCCACGACATCTCTGCAGGAGTTTGCCAGGGTGGTGTCCAACTTCAGCTGCTTCACCGTGACCTTCCCTCCCTCATAAGGTCAGATGTAGGGATGTTCACTGATGATCCACAATGTTCAGCATCATTTACAACTCCTCAGATACTGAAGCAGTCCATGTTTACGAACAAGAAGATCTGGACAACATCCAGGCTTGGGCTGACAAGTGGCATGTAACATTCACACTACACAAATGCCAGGCAATAACTCTCTCCATTAAGAGACAATCTAACCACCACCCCTTGACATTCAATGGTGTTATCATCAGTGAATTCCCCACTATCAACTTCCTTGGGTTTACCATTGACAAGGAATTGAACTAGATTCACCACATAAACACAGTGGCTACAAGAGCAAGTCAGCGGTTAGGAATTCTGCAGTGCTTCCTGACTGCCCAAAGCCTGTCCATCATCTATAAGGCACAAGTCAGAAGCGCGATGGAATATTCCCCACTTGCCTGGATGAGTGCAGCTCCAATAACACTCAAGAAGCTTGACACCATCCAAGACATAACAGCCCAAATGATTGGCACCACATCCACAACCAACCACCTCCTCCACAGTGATGCTCAGTAGCAGCAGTGTATACTACCTACAAGATACACTACAGAAATTCACCAAGGTCCTTAGACTGCCCCTTCCAAACCTATGTCCACTTCCATCTAGAATGACAAGAGCAGCAGATATCTGGGAATCCCATCACCTGGAAGTTCCCCCCCAAGCCACTCACTGTCCTGACTTGGAAATATATCACTGTTCCTCGACGTCGCTGAGTCAAAATCTTTGAATTCCCTCCTTAAAGGCATTGTAGATCTTACTACAGCATGTTGACTGCAGCGGTTCAGGAATGCAGCTCATCATTGCCTTCTCAAGGGAATTTAGGAACATGCAATAAAATGCCAGCGAAGCCCATGTCCCATCAATAAATACACGAAAAATAAAAGTTCCACCACTGGCTGTGTGGACTATGCCAGAAAATGTACAATTTTTGCACTTCCAACCCTTGCTGTCTTCCTTTAATCTTCCCATCCATGTAAACTCCCATACCCATATTCGTGACCACAACCTCAAATTTAACATCTCACGAGGATTCCAAATTTCCATTTCATGAAACACAGATAAGTCATTTTTCATCACCTCCTTCTATCCTTTACTATTCTTACCAAGCCCAATCCTCCTGCATCCAATTATACTTCCTCCTGCTCTGCTTCTGTAAAGCAAAGCTTGTCCTAAGCCAGTTACAAGAACACTTTTAAAATCCCCAGTGTCTAGCTGGTGGGTTTCCATTTGCCACAATATTTTAGTTGATACTGTTCTATTCAATCACTCTGCGACTTCTGCTTTTGACGCATTTGTCCCAAGTTAAACCTTTGCTTTTTCCCACACTGGTTGTTCCCTTTCATATTGCCACAACCTACACTGTTAAGTCTAAACACAGCAGATTTGAATGTTTATAGCAAACTCTAGTTTCACCATTTATCACCAAATCAGGCAGAGCCATATAAAGCCTGATTTATGGCCTGCCCACTCCACCATGATCATCTGAATGACAAAAATCACCATTAGTTTCTCTTCTCCAATATCCCTTCTTTCCTCTCTCTCCTCACCTTCACTAAAAAGTGTGAAGAGCTGAAGCACTTTGTATGACACAGAAACAGGCTTTTCAGTACAATGAGTCCAAGCTTATGATCCTCTTGAGCCAACTCCTGTCTTTTCTTGTTTCTACCAATCAGCAAAATGTTCTGTTGCCTTCTCCTTCCTATATGTGTCTAGCCTCCCCTTAAATGTATCTAAGATATTCACTTCAGCCAATCCCTGTAGCAACAACTTCCATATTCTCATCACACAGACTCTTCCCCAAAAATGGAAACATGCTCATTATCTACTCTATTGGAACCTTTCAGAATTTTAGAGATTACTATTTTGTCATGATCACTTTTCTTTATTCAAGGGAAAAGAGACATAACTGTTCATCTTTTCATGATATGTACATCTTTGTATTTCTGATATCCTTGTAATCTTCTCTGCACCTGCTCCAGTGCCTCTCTATCCTTTTTATAAAATGGACATTAGAGTTGTGTGTAATAATCTAAGTATTGTTTAACCAAGGGTTAGTATAACTTTCCTACTTTTCTACTCTCTCACTCTGGAAATAAAGCCTCGTGCTTCATTTTTTTTTAATGTCTTCACTAACCTATGATATAACTCTTGGTGAGTCGTGTACTTGCACATCAATGTCCATTGTTCTTCAACTATTTTGCCATGTTGATTGACTAGAGTAGTTAGACTAACATCAGAAATGGGTAAGATTTTGAAATCCTTAATTAGTGAAAAATTCCATGGGCACTTAGAGATGCTTGAGGTAAATATGGAGAACCAGCGTGTACTAATAAACAACCATTGATTAATCCAATTGAAAATTTTTGATGATGTAACTGTATAGGGTGATTCAGGGAATTTGGTAGATGTTACGCACATGGATTTGAAGGAATTGTTTAACAAGGTAACGAAAGAGGCTTGTTAACAAAATTTGGTTCACCATAAACATTCACACACTTCACCACTGACACACACTGGCAGCAATATGCATGATTTTTATGATGTACTACGGAAATTCACAAAACTTCCTCCGACAACACCATCAAAGCTGCTGACCTCCACCATCTAGAAGGACAACGGGAGCATATACTTGGGAACATCACTATCTGCAAGCGCACCTCCAGGCCACTCACCACCCTGAACTGGAACTATATCCAGTTTCTTCATGGGCACTGGTTTAAAATCCAGGAACTCCTGTTCCTTACATCACTGTTGTTGTGCTTACACAGCGTAGACTGCAGTGGTTCGAAAAGGCACTTTAGCTGCACCTTCTCAAGGACAATTAAGACTGGATAATGAGTTTTGGCCTAGCCTGCAACACCCACATTCCACGAAAGAGTAAAAAAAAATACACTGTGCTCCCAGATTTCACATTGCATTGTGCAGCTAGTTTTCCATTGTACTAGCTGCGGCTTAGTGGGTCACTGTTCCATAAGCACTTAGACCCAGTCAGAAAAGTGATATCCTAATTTTACAGTGTAGCACCACCATGAACAGAACATGCTGCTGTTGGAGTGTCAGGAAAACCATAGGCAGTCAGGCAGAAATTGGTTTGAAAGAAGCACTATTAACATAGTGTGCAAGTCAGTCATGCAACCCAGGAAGATCCGAGATTGCATGCTGTATTACTAATTTTAGCCTACCTCACAGCGGTAATGACACATTCCAACATGCAGATTTGGGACTTGTGGATTACCACATGAGCACATCTCAATGCCTTTAGGAATAGAACAAGAAGGATCAGCAAGAAAAGAAATGTATAAAGGTAGGAGCAGGTTAGCACAATGGCTTACATCATGACACCCGAACCTTTGGTTCAGATTGTTTGAGTGAAGTTTTCTGTGCTGGCATTCTGTATGGACTTTGTGAATTTGAAATCACACAAAGCTACCCAAAGTTTGCTTCGTGTCACCACAAATTGACAATCTTTTTCAATGAGGTGACTACTTTTGGAACTAAATACTACGCTGGTTCTGTTCAAAGTCCATTGGAGTTTGGCCAAAATATGTTTATGAACACTTGAGTTTTGATCATTTGTTTGCTTTTTTTGCAACCATAATGAGAGAACTAAGCATGGCTAACCTAATACAGGATGAAAGGAAGAAAACATTTTATTCTTCAATCAGCACCCCTCAATTTCAGAGCACAGAATTTGCATACAAATAAAGTGTATCGTAAGAGCTGAGAGTATTTTTAAAATTGTATTTAAGGCTTGTATTTACAGCATTGAGGATGCTGTTTTTGCATCAGTGCTGTGTAAGAAAACTTGTCCTCTTTTAGATTTGTTTTATGTGCTAAGGTCTCTCTGTTCCTGACAAGAGGGCACCTTATGGGAATGCATAGATTTTATCGCATATACAGTCAACAGGAAGCCCAACCCTTAGTGTGAACTGCTAAAAATGATGGTAAAATACCAATAAAAAGAAACAGCTGGAATGAGCCTAATCAGTAAATTGGTGAAATAGACAATATCTCACTGATGACAGTGAGTTACAGCAGCTCTTTCATAAGCATGGAGAAGCCATAACTCAGAAACACTCCTGGAGTTATGGTAGTCTTTCACACTAGTGAGAGGCTGCTCAGCTCTCCACTCACTGCTGTTGAAATTTGCTGTTTGTTTTATCAGTGTGCGGCTTCTGTTACAGCACAAAGGTATTACTTTAAATAAATCCTAGAACATTATGTGCTGCTGTCAAGCATTAAGTGTTATTTCACACCTGTAAGCTTACACTTCAGATCTTCACACATATAAAATCATAAAATCCAGTGGGCAAAAAACTTATAAATTACACTTAATAGAGTGTATTCTGGCAATATGGTTATAGTATTCATGGAATAATTATGATTTGGCATCAGAACACCATTTTCATAACTGTCATATGAATAAGGAAATATTATAAAGAGGAAACCCACTTGCATGTTATAGATAGGTCCATCTATTTGACTTATGTGTAGATTAGTGTGAAAAGCTGTGATAGTTGCAAACGATTATAAGCTTTACATTAAGCCAGAGCTGAGAATTCAACAATTAAGTTCAGAATGAGAGATGCTATTGTTTGATGCCCACCTCAGAAATACACTAGACACCTGAATAGCGTAGTGTGTGTCTCTTACGCAAATGGCCAATAGCTCCTGCATGACACCACATGTCAGCATCTGCTTTGTACGTGACGTACACCAGTGTGAAGTAAAAAAGCCCTTTATAGTTTGGAAGTTACAAAGGGCATTAAACACTCAAAAGCTTTAACAAGCAATGAGATCCCCAGTTCAGATGTTTAAAGGCTTGCAGGTAGGCTGCTGTCCTGATGATTAATTGGGTGAACTGACTCGACAACAAGTTGAGTCCGATAAAATATGGGTTGCATATTCCCAGATCACTCCACACATTATGAATTTAAAATGAAAGTATATCTAAGGAAACTAAAATGTGACTAATCAATTCCTTTGGTGGTTTTACTATTGCAAATTTAGTCCAAACTGTAACTTTGGGTAAACATGCCAATAGAAAATTTTGAAGTAAACCTCAGTCACAGATGGAAGCCTTAATTTATAATGGAGCTGCTAATTCCCAACTTGTATGAATTTGCAGTTGAACTCTAATGAAAGACATAAAAGTGGCTGCTGATGCCAACACAAATCTATTTTTCAATTTAGAATGTGGGCATCTTACAAACAGTAGTAGGCCATTCAACACTTCAAGCCTGCCCCTCTCCCCTGATTCCCCACCCTGTTGAATCAAATCATGGTTGATCCACTTGTGTTCCAATACTCCACATCCCCTTTTACCCTCATAACTGTTGATTCCTTTGCCTAACCTGTATCTATCTCCTTCTGCCTTAAAAATATTCTGAGGCAAAGAGTTCCAAAGTTGCGTACCCTCCAAGAAAAAAAAATCCCCTCATCCCTGTTCTAAAAGGGCGACCTCTAATCTTAGAGATAGTAGG
Source organism: Ginglymostoma cirratum (assembly GCA_024137785.1). Lineage (NCBI taxonomy): Eukaryota > Metazoa > Chordata > Chondrichthyes > Orectolobiformes > Ginglymostomatidae > Ginglymostoma > Ginglymostoma cirratum. The sequence goes on from JAHRHZ010000040.1 coordinate 1,194,147, forward strand.
AACTGCAGATGCTGGAGAATCTGAGATAATAAGGTGTAGAGCTGGATGAACACCGCAGGCCAAGCAGCATCTGGGGAGCAGGAAAGTTGAAATTTCGGGTCTAGACACTTCTTCAGGAGAAAACCTCTAATCTTAAAAGTGTTCCTTACTTCAGGATTCATCCACAAGAATAAACATCCTTTCCAATGCCCACCTTGTCAAGACCATTCAGGATCTTATCAACTTCAAAGTATTCACCCTATGCTTTTCTCAAATCTAGTGGAAGGTGGCATCATCAGAACAGATGGGACAGAGATGGAGAAACTGGGTGAATAGAATTGAGTCCTACAGGAAGCAGAAAATGAGAATGTATAGTCAAGGTAACTGGAAATTGGTATGTTTGTAATAGTTATCAGTGGCAATGGAAACAGAGATGTTGAGGAAGGGAGGATTGACAGAACCAGGTGAAGGTGATAGCAAGGTGGAAATTGGAAACAAAATTGATCAACTTTTCCAATTCCGGATGAAAGAGGGAAGCAATACCGATGATATCTTCGATGTACCAAAGACAGTTGTGGGGAGGGTCCCGAGTAGGTCCTACATGCCCTGCAAAGAAACAAACATGACTGAAGCCCATGTGGATGTCTATGATCACGCCTTTGACCTGAATTAAATGAAAGGAGTTGAAAGTGAAGCTGTTCAAAGTGAATGAAACCCATAATGGGCCTCTGGTTCCTGTCTCTTCTGCCTTCTTGATCCTTGATTACTTACAATTACCCAGTTTTAATCTCACAGAACAACTGAAGTTATCTCTGCTTCACTGGTGATGCAGCTTGTGAGAACACCAGTCCCAACACAGCTCTTCAAGCCGTGCCAGAGGACAATTAAGAATCAATTGCATTTCCATGCACCTGGAGTTGCAGATAGGTCACACCAGGTAAGGGACAGCAGGTCCCCTTCACTGAAGGAAGTTAGTGAACCAGACTGATTTTAAGTGACAATCAACCATGGTTACATGGTTTCATATTTTAAACTCCAGAATTTATTGAATTCGCATTTCATCATCTGACATGGTCGTATTTGAATCCATGTCCCTAGTGTATTAGCCTAGAGGTCTGTGTTGCTGCTCCAGTCTCAATATTACCAGTGTTCCTGCTATTATAAAGGCTTAAATTAATTTTTTTACTTGACCATTAGCTGAAATGCAAGGTGAACTTCTTTTTATGATTCCGTATCACTCTGTTTGCATTATTTTCGATCTAATACCATTTGTTTTGATAATGATCAGAGAGCTGGACTTTGATATATGGTTTCCAGTTCTTCCAATACAAGAGTCAAGGACATCTTTTAAGATGAAGGGATCATGGTTGTTTTCACTGTTTACCTTTTTGCTTTGGACTTTGTGCTCTATTTGACAGAAATTGTGGGTAAAAATGCAAAAAAAAAACCTAATTAACCTAAAGCAAAGCAGTAATTTTAGAAAGAAGCATTTTTGCTCCAGTTGTTTCTGCTAGGGTGTTAATTCTCTACTTGTACTTCAAGATTCTGCCTGTGACCTCCCACTATTTGTTGAGTATTTTTGTTGTCTCTGAACAATATCGTCTGTCTGCAGAATGTTGACAATGTTCAACTATATCTTGCTTCATCACAACCATGGTCACAACCATGCTGTTTGCTTGCTGGACTAACATCAAGTTAAGAATCAAAAAGAATTTTCTGTGGCTTCATACTGGCAATACTTTTCTTATACCAAACACTCCGTACCTTTTTCTGGTCCCCCTCTATATCAGAGGTTAAACTCAACAGTACCCAATTCAACGTATTGTTTAACCTGCAGCTGAAATTTAAATACCTTGTCACACTCTTTATCAGGGCCACTTTCTCTCACTTCTGTAGCATTGTGCCCGGACTTACTTCATATTTGTCACCCCTGAATCTTTTACAAACATGCAAATTAGGAACTAGAGTAAATCACCCAACCCATCGAGCCTGCTCCACCAGTCAAGAAGTTCATGCTTGATCTAGTTGTGGCCTCAACTCCACTTTTCTTCCTATCCCAATAACTTCTGACTCTCTTGTTAATCAAGAATCTATCTTTCTATCTGTCCCTTAGGAGTATTCTAAGGCCCACCCAGTGTTCTCTTGGGAACAGAATTCCAAAGACTCATGACAGCCTGGGAGAATAAAAATCCTCCTCACTTTCATCCTAAATGGGAAATCCTAAATTTTTAAACTGTGTCTTCCTGTGGAAAAGATGGTAGCCGTGACGTGGAGGTATGTGTATTGGACTGGGGCGGACAAAGTCAGAAGTCACCAACACCAGGTTATAACAGGTTTATTTGAAATCACTTTAGGAGTGCTGGTCCTTCATCAGGTGAAGGGGCAGTTCTATGTAAGCTTGTGATTTCAAATAAACCTTTTGGACTATAACCTGGTGTTGTGTAACTTTTGACTTTTGTGGAAAAGGCTTCTTTCAGAGCGCCAATACAGTCATCAATGTAACGGAGGAAGAGGTGGGGTTTAGGGCCAGTGTAGGTCCGGAAGAGGGAATCCCCTTCGTCCTCACATACCATCCCACCAACCTCCGAATCCAATGCATCATCCTCCGATACTTCTGCCATCTGCAATCCGACCCCACCACCAAAGACATTTTTCCCTCCCCACCCTTACCTGCTTTCCGGAGGGACCACTCTCTCCGTGACTCCCTTGTCCTCTCCACACTCCCCTCCAGCCCCACCACACCCGGCACTTTTCCCTGCAACCGCAGGAATTGTTACACCTGCCCCTACACCTCCCCCCTCACCCCCATTCCAGGCCCCAAGAAGACTTTCCACATTTGAACAGACTGGATGATCATTTGGTGCCCACTTTACCAAATACCAAGGCTCAGTCTTCAAGTTTGACCACAACCTTCCAGTCACCTGCTGTTTTAATGCACCATTTCTCTCCTAGGCCTGCTTAAGATTTCCAGTAAAGCCCAACACATGCTGGAGGAACATCACCTCATTTTGATTTAGGCATTTTACAGCCTTTTGGACTCAACATTGAATTCAATGAGATAGTAGGAACTGCAGATGCTGGAGAATCTGAGATAACAAGGTGTAGAGCTGGATGAACACAGCAAGCCAAGCAGCATCAGAGGAGGAGCAGGAAGGCTGATGTTTCGGGCCTAGACCCTTCTTCAGAAATGGGGGAGGGGAAGGGGGTTCTGAAGTAAAAAGGGAGAGAGGGGGAGGTGGATAGAAGATGGATAGAGGAGAAGATAGGTGGAGAGGAGACAGACAGGTCAAAGAGGCAGGGATGGAGCCAGTAAAGGTGAGTGTAGGTGGGGAGTTCGGGAGGAGGTAGGTCAGTCCAGGGAGGACGACAGGTCAAGGAGGCAGGATGAGGTTAGTAGGTAGGAGATGGGGGTGGTGCTTGAGGTGGGAGGAAGGGATAGGTGGGAGGAAGTACAGGTCAGGGAGGCAGGGACGAGCTGGGCTATATTTGGGATGCAGTAGGGGGAGGGGAGATTTTGAAGCTTGTGGAGTCCACATTGATACCATTGGGCTGCAGGGTTCCCAAGCGGAATATGAGTTGCTGTTCCAGCAACCTTCGGGTAGCATCGTTGTGGCACTGCCGGAGACCCAGGAGGGCCATGTCGTCTGAGGAATGGGAGGGGGAGTTGAAATGGTTCACGACTGGGAGGTGCAGTTGTTTAGTGTGAACAGAGCATAGGTGTTCTGCAAAGTGGTCCCCAAGCCTCCATTTTTTTTTCTTTGTTATTGCAGGGTGGGGGTGTGAGGGATGAGTTGCAGGAAATACGGGAGACACGGTCGAGGGCGTTCTCGAACACTGAGGGGGGGAAGTTGCGGTCCATGATAAACGAGGACATATGAGATGTACGGGAGTGGAATGCCTCATTCTGGGAGCAGATGCGGCGGAGGCAAAGGAATTGGGAATAGGGGATGGCATTTTTGCAGGAAGGTGGGTGGTAGGAGGTGTATTCTAGGTAGCTGTGGGAGTCGGTGGGCTTGAAATGGATATCGGTTTCTAGGTGGTTGCCGGCGATGGAGACAGAGAGATCCAGGAAGGAGAGACGGGTATTAGAGATGGTCCAGGTGAACTTAAGGTTGGGGTGGAAGGTATTGGTGAAGTGGATGAACTGTTCCAGCTCCTCCCCATCTTTTCCTACATGATAATATCCAACACTTTCTCATTTTATTCAGTTTAAAAGAATGGGTTATCCTGGATTTGAACATTAACTTTGTTTCTCTCCTTACAGATGCTATTTCATTTCTACAG
>JAHRHZ010000040.1:1203409-1247246 GCA_024137785.1 Ginglymostoma cirratum
TTGTTCTAATCTGTTAATCTTTACTGTATCTGGTATCTCTAAACATGTTGTAACATAATTAACCAGTTTTAAGCAGATGTTACTTTGTTTATAATGCGATAAACTACTTCTTGTTACTCAAATGCGTGCCTCTTCTGCTAAAGTGTTTTTAGTAGCTATGCCATGTTACTGATAATGGTTTAATGATCAATCACTCATCAGGGATTGATTAACTCCGTGGGTTAGTTTATCGTTTTAAATAAAACACACAACTACAAACAAACGATGAGGAAGACATTAAACCAAAACAACTTAGCTCAATGTGTGCAGCTTCTAGACGCGAAGCAAATCAATTGCTACAGAGAGTTGCAGCATTGTATACACACACAGCATATGAAGCCTTTAAAAGGTGTATACTTTTAAAATCAAAAAAGTTTAACTATTTACAATAACAAGCGAGTAAGTGAGTCTCCATAATGTGTAAGTAATTTGCAGTCGAAATCTCACACTGATGAGTTTGTCAGGCGATGTTGTCAACATTTTCTTTCGTGGAGTGCAATTGCTTTTCCAGATTTTGCTTATTCTCACACACCGCCAGAATTTTATTCCAAATTATCCACTAAATGATCTGGTTCCTCAAGTTGTTTCAACTGGTTCAAGTCCTCTGTACATTTACGTTTTGATTTTCTAACCCATCTTGAAGCTTGTGGTTTTATACCCTAAATTCTTCTAATTCTATCAATTATAGCCTTCTATTGGTCTAGTATAGTTTTCTCTTTCATAATATGCTCTAATAACTGTAGGCATTTTTTTCTTTTTGTTTTCTTTAATGTTGGAAAGCTTCCCGTTTTTTTATCCAGAGAATGTTTGCCTTCCTCTGTCCTGCTTGATGTTTCATTAGTGCATCATTGCTAGCATTTATTTCTGAAATGACTTTGTCTCACAAGTGATTTGTGGCTGATTGTTTTGTAGTGCTGTGTATTTTCAACTGTTTCTGCAGGGCTGCTATTTCCTCTAGCATTGTTTTCAGATCAGGGCAATGTTTCTATAGCTGCTCCTGCTGAGCCTGATTTGCTTCATGTTTATATTCCACAAAGTCGTCTTGCAAGCAGACAATCTCTTCATTGGATTAGTGATATAGAACTTGTACATCATCCTGCTTTCTTTCTTTTAAAGTTTTTCATTCGTCTTTGTCAGCTGAGCAAAGGCATGGCCTAAACACTTCAACTTCAAGATGATATTCTCAAGTTTTCATTTATTCTGAGCTGGTAGTTCAGTCTTTTCCTTGAACTTCCATTTTTCTCTCCATTAGAGAGGCAAAAGTTTAGCTCCACTAATTCAAAAGAAAGTGAACTGTTCCTTTCTTCTTTTGACATTCAGTTCTGTAAGTGTTTTTTGCCTCTGATCGTTGACTGATTCCATGAATTATGATGTGGACCATATTATAGCATGCAGGTACTCCTGCATTTGTTTGTTCAATAGTGTCTACATTGTAGAGAATCAGTGACGTCCAGGAGGATTGATTGTACTTGCATTCCAGCACTATTGTTCCTGCACATAGAATAGAGGACTATGACTTCCCATGTCTGTAGGTGTATATTTCTTACAATTCATAGCATAGCATATTGGCAGTTGCATTGTTTCAATCTTAGCCAATAATGAATCATCATCAAATTTCCTGATGAGGAAGTTCTGAGGGAAGGTCACCAGACCTGAAATGTTAACTGATTTCTCTTCATAGATGCTGCCAGACCTGCTGAGCTTTTTCAACACTTTTTTTTGTTTCTGATTTACAGTCTCCTCCAGTTTTTTTTGTTTGTTATGATGTTGACGTTTTCCATGAGATTGACAGCATTAAACATGTTCACCACCTTTCCCTTATGTATATCATCAAATTCAAGTTTGTCAGTTACTGTGTGTAGGTGTCTCTGGTGGAATGCTAGATGGTCTTCATTGTATCTTGAAGATACATCCCCTTTGTGGTCTATTTGGGTTGGTGGGTGACTCATTGTAGCTGCATCAGCATTTGGCATCAGTATTGCACCAGAGCAGTGGCCTTTTCTGCCATCTGCCTTACTAAATTGATTGAAAGCTTCATTTAAGTTCCTTGGTTTGTACAGAAGGTCACACCATTCACACATCGTGCTGTATTTGATACTTCGGACCTGTAAGTTTTACTATTAAAAAACCATGATTTAAAAGTTGCAAAAAATTGTTTAAAAAGTCATTTTTTAAAAACTTCTTCAAACTGGCAGCATAGTTCAAGAAATTGGAAGTGAAAAGTTGAAAGTTGAAGATGTTAGCAAAAATAACCTGAACTGAGCAACTAAAAATCTTTTAAAAAAGGTGAGAACATATTAGTGTCACCGTTTTCAGTTAAAAAAAGAAGTAACAAATTGGGAGAAAAGCATAAATGATGTGAATCATCCATTGTTACAAAAGATATGAAACTAACCAGGGTAAAATGATGTTTGTCCTGCAATTTAACTCTTTATATCAAAACCTTAGAATTGATGAAATTATAATTTAGGGAGGCTTTGCAGTTTTCAAACACTTGAATAATTAAGAGATCTGTTAAAAAGGATGTTTACAATTTGAAAATTTTAAAAATCTTTGACAACTTAAAATACAGAATTTTATTAAAGCAACAACTATTACATTTTAACAGCTATTAAGATTCATTCTACTTTAAATCACTAACCAAAATTAAACTACAATTTCAAAAGACAATTCTTAATGCTGTGTTCTGAGAAGCTTTGTAGAAATTGAATTAAAAAAAATCACAATTCAAGCTCAAGAAGAAAAGTTGAAGAAAGTGCAAAGTGTAAATAATTTTATAAAACTTTCAGAATTTAATGCAAGCAATTTCATTTTAGCAAAGAAATGGAGAAACCAAGTACACTTCTAGGCAGATTAAATGGGTGGATTTTCTGCTTCAGTGAGTGATGTAGTCAATAGCAAGAAAGTTGGTGACAATACACAAGCCAGAAAGAAACAGTTCAGAATCCAAACATGGAGAAAATAATTCCAACTTTCTCCCTAAGCTTTAAGTAACAAGTTCTGAATATCAGTATGAAGTGGCAACTCTCTTTTCAACATATATTTCCAATTCATTATTAGCCCAACTAATCTAATTTGTATGCCACTTCCACTTTTACTCCTCTTTCCCATTGAAATGATTTGCCATCAGTTCCTGTCATGAAAGTTAGTGAAGTTACCCTGTTTCCAGAGCTCATTGCTTGTCTCTCCACACCTTTGTCCAACTGTATCTTCACTACCAAAGAAAAGTGTGGAGCTTGAGTAACACAGCAGGTCAGGAAGCATCAGAGGAGCAGGAATGTTGAGATTTCAGGTCAAGGCCCTTCTTCAGAACCAAGGGAGGGTGAAGGGAGCTGGAAAATAAATAGAGGGAGGAGGGGCGGGCCTGGGGAAGGTAGGTGGATGGTGATAGGTGAATACAGGCATGGAGTGGTGGGGATTGGTCAGTTGGATGGATGGGGTGGATACGTGGGAGAGAAGATGGACAGGTTGTGTCAGGTCAAGGCTCCAGGAGGAAGGATGGGTGGAGCTGGGGAAAGATAGGTGGGGCGGTGATAGGTGGACGAGGATAGGGGGTACTGGGGATTTGTTGATGGGAAGGGTGGGACGGATAGGTGGGGAAGAAGATGGACAGGTTATGTCAAGTCAAGGAGGCAGGGATGAGAAGGACATTTGGAAGTAGGATGAGCCTGGGGTGGGAAGATTTTAAAACTGGTGAATTCTATGTTCAGGCCAATGGGCTGTAGGCTCCCAAGTCAGAATATGAGGTGTTGCTCTGCCAGTTTGCATATGGCATCATTGTGGCAGTGGGGGAGGCCCAGGATGGACATGTCACCCAGGGAGTGGGAGGGAGAGTGTTACCTTCTGGTCACTAACCATTTTAACTCCCCCACCCAGCCCACCCACTCCCTTGATGAACATGTCTGGTCACTAATCATTTTAACTCCCCCTCCCAATGTTGACTTTCCTATTCCTGTAATGCTGCCTGACCTGCTGTGTTCCTATAGCTCCATACTGTGTTGTCTCTGACTCCTGCATCTGGAGTTCTTGCTATCTCTATCTACACCACAGCGTTCCTGCATGCACCATGGACACCCCACTGCTCTATTTTTCATCCCTGTAAGTTGGCAATGGCTAACTACCAGCCTCACAGTATTTTCGGGCCTGCTTTTGGTCCAGGTCACTCATCACTTCAGCCCTTCAAGATTTAACTTTGGAGCTCAGGGACACTTATGACATGTATGCTTCTGCCAATTAGCTCTGTGTGCAGGGATGCAAGTGCGTCTCATGGATCTGTACAAGACATATATTATCGCTCAGCTTCATTTTTTAGCACTTATTCAATTGAACTTCATTGGAGGCTGTGGATTCATTGCTTTTTAGCACAGAGGAGAAGGTCAGCAATTTTTCACGGTTGAGAGCACTGAACAGTCAAAGGGATGGACATATTGCTGCATGTCAATATAAAACCTAGAGCACATATCACAGCCTATGTGGCAAACACATTGTGCTGCATGCAAATTGCCTTATCTGAAAGTCATAGAGGAACAGTCTTTAATGGAGTAAAAGGGGACCATAGTCAATCAGGGAATGTCAACACCATCATTCAAGGGGCTCATCTGATTCCATTCCTGTGTTTGGTATTTATCAACCACAAATGTGGTCCCATGAGAGTGTGGGTTTCTGTTTATTAATTGAAGTCCACGACTGGGCCATCGTCAGTCCTGGGCAGGCCAAGTCCACCCAGTCCTGTGAATATGGGTAAGTCAGTAAGTGTGCCGCAGTGCAGCTAGTCCAGGATCTATGTTATTCTGAGAGGATGTCTGCCCTTGAAATTCAGACCAGGGGTCTGAGGAGGTAGGTGGGCACCGTCAGTCTGATAGACTTGATAATAGGGGGAATTCTACGCCGGCCTAAGGAAGAGAAAACTGAAGTTTGGGCATGGGGTTCATTGGACTAAGTAACTAAAGGAATGATTACAGTGCAAGTGGATAATTCAAGTAGAAGTATGGGATCACATGGAGAATAGGTGAGAATGAGGACCTGCAGGAGGGGCAGTTCCATAAGTCATAATCACTCTGACTTGAACATGAGGAGACTGTATGGCCAACCAAGGCCAGGCAATTCCAAAATCCATGGGCTTTGGGGTTAAATTGGGACATTACAGTTATATAAATGAGCTGATCTGAAATAGGGAATGCTGAAAGGTTGCTGGGAGCCCAAGGAGACCATTACGAAAGGTAATGTGAAGGATGGTGGGATCATCCTGTATCTTAGGTGGAAAATGCAAGTCACTCATAAGGACATGAAGTTGAAATCTTTTCAACTTCAATCCGAAGTCAATTGTACAGCTGTAGAATTGGCTGCCACTGCATGAAGTGAGAGTGGAGAAATTATTGTATTTTACTTTGGCAGTATTGTAAATTTCTTTGAATTTGTGGCCTCACTAGGGACCATCAATTGTGCATCCACTGAATCAGTAATGCCAACTATCTGGCATCAAATTAATCAGGGGGACATTCATTGTCCAAGAATGCACATTACACATTGTGTCCTTAAGTAATCTTTACTATGTTGGTCTTATTTATTGCCGCCTTGACATATAAATTATGCAAATGTAACCTGACACTAATTTACCAGTGTCATTTGGACTTGACATTTCTGAAACCATAGCTGTCTCTAGAAGTCAATACTTCAGAGCTGCCACATTTGCAAACTAAACTGTAAGTATCCAAGGACATGGTCTGTGATGTGCAACAGCACTGTTGGGAAGGACATCTAGCAGTGGTTTACTGCTAGAATTTCACTCCCCGCTTCTCGTATAGACACTTTATTTATGTAATATACATTTGGATCAGGTTATGTTGCTGAGAATTCCTTACAGAGGGATGACATTGCCCTCCTTGCAAAGTCTCGATAGAGCACAGCCAGGACATAATCTGAGACTTAAATGTGATTGACTTGATGGCTCAGGAGTACTGTTGGTGAAAGGGTGTTCTTTTTCTGACAGTTCCCACAGATTGTCTGCTCACATGTCTGACAGGACATCGCTGTGGCTGGAGTTCGTGTGGTCTTGCTTCAAGTGTGAAGACAACATGAAAGGAGAGAGCAGCTTCCATGTTGTCAGCCGTCTTAGCCAGAATATCACCACCTCTAGCAGTTGCAGCACAGCATCCAGAGGGAGAAGCAGCAGGTGACTATCCCTGCAGGAAGTGGAGGAAAATAATACATCCTTGCATTTAAAAGCATCACTGTCATTTTATATTGGTCTCAGAAAGATAACGCAGGTACAGATTAAAGATCTTTCAGGCCATAATCACTGAGCTGTGTCATTTGTAGAAGCAGGATCTGCACTGAGAAAGACTGGGTGGCCACCCGACCTGGTGGTTGTTAAGATTAACACTGTCCTGAATTTTTACGATAGCAGCTCATTTCAAAACAGCTTTGTGGTGTCTTCCAACCCTCAAATTGCAAATATATCCGGGATGTTGCTGATAACATTTTCTCCGGATCAGAGTTTCCCCCTTGATGAGGAGAGTCAAGCTGCTTGGGCAGTGGGATTCTCCACCATCGTTTACTTTCCCCCAAGGGTAGGGAAATATTGACTGCGCCCATTTTGCTTAGAGAGCACCCTATCACTGACCTGCAGAGTTCTTCGACAGGAAAAGTCTTCCACTCCCTCAGTGTTCAATTATATGTGATCATCAGTGTATAGTTCAATAACCCCAATAGATTCGGGACTTATTAAACGTGCTGGAAACAGCCATGAATCACACACATTAGAAACGCACAGGTTGCTGTCTCCTTCCACAGGAATGGCTGCTGGGAGATGAGGGCTACTCCTTCAAACATGGCTGATGATATCTTGACAGAACAATCAGACTGATGCAGAATGAAGGTACAAAGCTGCACCTACTTCCACCAGGGGCATAGGGAAACAGACTGTAGGCCTTCTTATGATGAAATTTTGATGCCTGGATTGTTGTGTTAGGGCCTTACCCTGTAGCTCAGAAAGAGTGGGCCACATCATTGTGGCATTTTGTACCCTTAACAACTGGAATCAACATAAGGGGGATGTCCTGGATGAAGAGGAACTAGAGAGTCAACAGTAGTTTTCTGAGAATGAGGATGAGGACAAGATGTTGAACAGGAGGGATATCACAACATGATAGATTAATGCATTATCAGGCATGTAAAACCATACAGAACCTAACTGAAACCTACTTCTTGGATAAAAAAGCTCAGTTCAGACTTTTAGTTGTGTAACCTTCTGTTGGTTATATGGCAAACATCACTTGTTTAGTTCAAAGGACTTGTGGACCTGGTTAGTTTTGCAGTCATTTCTGCTGAATAAATGTTTTGGTATCCATCTATTTCATTTTATATTATTTCACCCTCCAGTACATTCTGCTAATAATACTTTCAAGTATCTACACAAGATCCAATTGACAAGGACAGGGGTGGGTGGAAGCAGCAGTCAGCGGGGGAGGGCATAAATGTTACATATTGCTAAAGTTAGATGGCTGTCATATATCTTCAGCCAGCATATGATATCCGAGTGCTGTGCAAAAGAAGTCTCTCAATATAGCCAGTGAGTTGAGATAATCTTGAGGAATCTCCTATTAACCCTTCTATCATTAGTATATTGAGTTCTTCCTTTCTTTCCCATTCTCTATAAATATAGTCTTGATCTCTATATCAAGAGTGGAGGGGGACCAGCTCTGTTGTTGGTCCTTTTTGGCCTGTAATAGTTTGCAGGTTGTCCCCACGAGTGTTTGGGGCCCAAGCCTGCAGAGAGTGTCCCTCCTCTGCTTGTATTTCTGCATGCATTTGGATCAGAGGAAGCAAGAAGGTGGAAAGACCAGGCACCTTTGGAGTATCCTGAGAGGAAGCTTCTGGGTTCCTGTGTGTGGCTTTTCTTTCCCACAGGTACCTATTGGTACCATCCTGTCTCCCTAAGAGGAAGAAACACCTGGGGTGAGGTCGCGGTCCCTTGATCCCCCCCTCTTGCCTTGTCATTGATACTGAATACCAGTAGTATGAATGTGGCCGATATGCATATCTGGCAGATACTGAATGTGCCAGACCTGGTTCTCCATGGCGGTAGCCAGTTTGTCCACGGACACAACCAGAAACATGCAAGACAATACTGATAAAGTTGGTGAACTTCTCCACCCTTCGATCTAGTTTACCGATAGCCCCTGACAAACCTGCCTCTCTGTTGCTGTGTCTGTGTGTTTCAAGGCCATGGAATGTCTTCTGACTGGGACTGAGCAGATACCTTAATCTTAATTATACATTCTAGCTATTTCCTGACAACAGATATGAGGTCAATCGCCTGTAAATTTCTGATTTCCCTCTTTCACCTTTCTTCCAAGATTCTTACAGTCAGTTGTTCTGCTGTGTTCTGCTCAATAAGAAGTTACTGTAACTCTAAATAGCTGCCTTACACACCTCAGAAGAAGCCACTGCAAATCAGTTAAGCTAGGCAAAAAGAAAGCTACACAAGGATCTCCATACAACGGTGTCCCAGTGAACAGTCTTATTTTCTTTTGGAGAAATTAATGTTTGCAGGAAAGGTATTTGGCATTTTTGCAGCTTTTGCTGTGTAGTGCAAATAATTTCTTTGTCATTCATTCACTGTGCAGAATATGAAACATCAATAGCCAATATACCAGGCAGAAAGATATAATGCATTTTCTGAAGTTTTGCAGTATTAATGATGTAGTCAACACTTAAAATTTCCATCAATATCATAACAGGAAAATAGATAATAAATTAGTAGCTGATAACAACTAAGATTACAAGTGAAGTTTAAAAGATAAAATAATTGGAACATAAAATCAATACTTTTTCAAGTGTATCTTCCTACCAGAATACTGTATCTATCTGCTCTCTAATTTCCGTATTACATAAAGTACTAAACAACATTTCAAAAATAATGTTAACATGCTATTAGGACGGCAGAGTGGCTGATTGGTTAGCACTGCTGCTTCACAGCACCAGGAAGAAATAAAGACATATTTGCAGAAGTGGCAGCTGAAAGATCAAGACCAGAGTACTGGTGGTTAACACTGCTGCCTCACAGCACCAGAGACCCAGGTTTGATTCCAGCCTCGGTACCTGACTGTGCAGAGTCTGCATGTTCTCCCTGTTTTTGCGTTGGTTTCCTCCCACTGTCCAAGGATGAATGGATTAGGCTGATCGGCCACTCTAAATTATCCTGTAGTGTCCAGGGATGTGCTGGTCAGGTGGACTAGCCAAGGTAAATGCAGTGTTATGGGGATAGGGTAGGCAGCTGGGACTGGGTGGGATGCTCTTCGGAGGGTTGGTGCAGACTTGATGGGCCAAATGGCCTTTTGTTCCCACAATGAAGCGATTCAATGATTTAATAAATCAGCAGGACTCAAAATTAAGAAATCCCCTGAACAAGACAGCATTCGTCCCTGAAAGCTGAAGGAAAGCAGTGAAGAATTTTGTGCTGGGTCCTTCCCTGAGGTTCCAAGGGCTAGGAGCAAGTAAAAAGAGCACCTGTGTTTTTAAGAACTGCCAGCAATCCAACTTGGCCAATTATAGACGAATTAACCCCATACCAATATCGAGTAAAATGTTGGGGTTTATCCTGAAAGCAGATCTTTAAAGTAGTTTTTCTTTTAAAAAAACAGCATATATTTTTATCATTTGAAAGGAAAAGATCTTGTCTAACAAGCTGGGAGGCAATGGCCCAGTGGTATTATCACTGGACTGTTAATACAGAGACTCAGATAATGTTCTGGAGACCTGGGCTCGAATCCCTCCACGGCAGACGGTGGAATTTGAATTTGATAAATATCTGGAACTAAGAGTCTAATGATCACCACGAATCCATTGATGATTGTCAGAAAAACCCATCTGGTTCACTAATGTCCTTTAGGGATGGAAACTGCCATCCTTATCTGGTCTGGCCTATGTGTGACTCCAGACCCGCAGCAATGTGGTTGACTCTCAACTGCCCTCTGGGAAATTAGGAATGGGAAATGAATGCTGCCAAGCCAGCAACACCCTCATCCCATGAATGAATAAAGGAAATCTCCTTCACCGTTATGACCTTTTATGGATGAAGTTGATGATGGAACTAGTTGTGGAGTGTTTGGACACTGGAAAACTTCTGAACAAATCACACCATTTTCATCAAACAAAGTAGGGTCAGAATTTCAACCTGTAAGGGCAGGTGGCTCGGGTGTGACAGTAGGGATAAATTTCCAAAAGGTGGGAACCTGAATTGAGCCTAGATCGACTTCTGTGGGTTTGCCGGTAAACAGAGAACCCCAGTCCAGCTGTCAGGAGGTTATTACAATTTGCAACATTTGAATTTAATCCAACATTCTGGCTTTAATGGTGAGGGTACAAATTTCTTGAGATCCGTGCAGCTTGCCAGAGTCAAGAAGGTGAGAGCATAGCAAGGTGTGATTGCTGAATGAATTTAACTTGCGGGAAACTTTAAAGAGTGAAATCACAAAGCTTCTAACCAGCTTGTGCTGGCACGGTTAATTCTGAGAGACTGAATTCACTATTTTGTCCGTTTCAACTTTAGGGAAGTACTTTCACTGCCTTATCAAGTTCTCACCTTCATTTCAATTTCCTTGCAGTAAACTTTCATGCAGCCTGGGAGCAGCCTGGTCTATCAATGAGAACTACATCAGGAACCGGACCAACAATTGCACCACAAACAGCACCAGGCACAATCAGGAGCCTTCTCCACACTGACATGTCACTATATCACAAAGAGGATGGACAGAGAGATGCCCTTGTTGGTGTTAAACTTCTGTGTTGTTGGAGCTGCCCTCACCCAGGCAAGCGGGAGGAACGTCTGGGAGATGAAGGGCTTTGAGTCAGAGCTGACATTGAGAAAGAGTGCAAACTCTGTTTCGTGCATATCATGGCATTATAGCTGCAAGCAACATCAAATCAAGGTAAATGACTGTTCGTGTAAAGTGGCAGTGCATCATTTAATATTATCACTGGACTTATTTGAACACCACTGATGCTTATTGTCTATGCCACCCTGCTGATCCCCAGGGCACAGTCCTCTAATGCAATCACTGTGGTTATGGCTGCAGGCCCATCATTTCTTTACTTTTCTGTGCAGCTCTTACCTCTTTTTCTGCAATAATGAATCCCATTAAGTCAAATATATATCAACAGGGTTCATGATTTGAAGTTTATTCTGTGATTGACTGACTGGGAAGCCTAGAAACTAATGCAATGGCTGAGAAAAAGAGCCAGTTCCATTACCTAACAGGCTCCTGACCTTTCACAAGCTGTACCTGAATCCCATACCCCTGGCCAAACCCACTGTTTCATTAAGAATACACCCTTAGAACCTGTATAGAAGAATCAGAAATTACTTCAAAGGAAATCAACATAGAGAAGGTCCAGTGTATGGTTTCACATTGGACACAGTCAGTGCAAATTCCACCGAAAAGCATACCCACTTTAAAAGGTGTCTTTCTTCTGAGTTTCTGCTCAATCTCATGTGCTGATCGTCACATGCAAAATCTACCATGAACAAACACAATTGGATAACATCCTAAAACAAATTTTTGAAAATAAATTGTTTTTAAAAGTTCTTCAGTTAATTAAAAGGGGTGACTTACGAGAACATAAGAACAAGGAGTAGGAGTTGGAATTTCAGCCTCTCAAGCCTGCTCTGCCACTTGTTATGATCATGGCAGATCTCCTCTTTGCCTCAACTCCATTTCCCTGCCCACTCTCTAAAACCCTTTCACTCAGTAGTAATTAAAAATCTGCCTATCTCCTCCTCAAATTTACTCAAAGTCCCAGCATTTATCAGACTCTGGAGTGGTGAATACCACAGATTGATTAAAATTTTAATTTAAAGCAGCAAAATAAGCATTTTTAATCACTATTAATTCACCACCTCTATTTATTGAAAGTTCACTTCAAAAAAAAGTCAGTCTTCGATACATTATCCAAATTCTTCATAAATTAAGATGATGATTGCATATAAAAGTATTTTAAATGTATCATTTACCACTTCTGTATTCAAAGGAATTAGCTCTTTTTTGAAGCCTCCCATAAAATCTGCAAATCAGCACAGACTCCCGAAGGTGATTTATTTAGCCTTGGGTCTAGCCAAACCTATACAGGGGGTTGGGGAGTGGGGGTATGTATCCAGTGTGATGTTTTTCAAATAACCACAACAGATTATAGTAACTTGAGTTGCAATCAATGAAATTTGTGCTAAAATTATGCAAACTTTAAATCAATTTCAACTGAATTGTCCTGTCAAAACCAATGCGAGTGAGCAGAAATTCCAAGGCTGCATGTGTAAGGCTGAAGTAAAGTTAAGGATTAAATGCGTGATTTTGTCTACACACTCAACATTTACTACTAGTGAGATATTACACTTCTTGTGTGTACTGTGTTAAGCTGATGTTCCTAGTTGAATGATCTTGAAGTTGAGTGGTGCTCAGATGGAGTGTGAGTTGAGAAATCATTTCCTGTAGCTCCTAGCTTTCTGTCCATTTAAGTTAATAGGTGAAAAGTCTTGTGCTGCATTTCTGTTGTTTCCTGACCACTGTTTTATCTGAGCAGCCCTGCTCATCAGCCATGCCTAACGTATCCTGTTTCTTAACCGTTACACTTACTGCAAATTGGGAACAGTCTTGCCTATTCTCAGAGGACACTGAAACAAAAAGCAGGAACATATCTCTCTTCAGAAATCTATCTTCTTGTAACCCTCCTTAAAGGAATTGAAAAAGTAAATAATATTTTGTTTTTGAGAACTATGTATAAAGTTGTAGCATTTTAAATGGAAGGGAATATTTCAGTGAAGTTCCTATTGCAATTATAAGTTCTCATCCCAAAAAAATGTTCTGGATATGACTTTTCAAATATGTGCAAAAAGTCAAATTAACCTAATACCAGCTTCCGGTTAGTTGCTGCTTTATCAATGAAGTAAGGATTCCTTGGTCTCCATGATCTCACATGAGGTAGAAGAGGCATTTCACAGCTGGAATTGTACCTATTGCAGGTCCACACTCTGCTACAACTATTTTGGAGGGACCCAGAAACTTTGGGCATTTAGTGATAAACATGGATGGTGATCTGTGATGTGGGTTTTGTCACCAGTAGGTTAATTCACTTGATACAGTGATGCTTATATTATTCCTTTATAATGTAAGAAATTAAACATGGATAACATTATATTGAAACATACAAAAGGTATTTTTGCAGCTGGCTATTATATATATGAGTGTGCTAGATTTAGGCTTTTCGGTTACAAAGTGCAGCATGCTTTCAGTAGTACATCATTCTTCAATGGATCTAGAACATAGAGCATAGAACATAGAACAGTACAGCACAGTACAGGCCCTTCAGCCCACGATGTTGTGCCGAACTTTTACCCTAAACATAAGGTCAATCTAACCTCCACCCCTACCTTATACTATCATCCATATGCCTATCTAATAGCTGCTTAAATGCCCCTAACGAGGCCAACTCCACTACCCTCTCCTGCAATGCATTCCACACCCCTACCACTCTCTGAGTAAAGAACCTACCTCTGACGTCTCCCCTATATCTACCTCCACTCACTTTAAAACTATGCCCCTCGTAATAGCTACCACCACCCTAGGAAAAAGTCTCTGGCTGTCCACTCTGTCTATACCTCTGATCATTTTTTACACCTCTGTCAAGTCACTTCTCATCCTTCGCCGTTGTAAAGAGA
Organism: Ginglymostoma cirratum; assembly: GCA_024137785.1. NCBI lineage: Eukaryota > Metazoa > Chordata > Chondrichthyes > Orectolobiformes > Ginglymostomatidae > Ginglymostoma > Ginglymostoma cirratum. Next base: position 1,217,160 of record JAHRHZ010000040.1, read on the forward strand.
AAAGCCCTAACTCTCTCAACCTTTCCTCGTAAGACCTTCCCTCCATTCCAGGCAACATCCTGGTAAATCTCCTTTGCACTTTTTCCAAAGCTTCCACTTCTTTCCTGTGTTGCGATGGAGTCTGAAATCATCATACCATGAGTTCATGTGATGACATGATGAACACATCTCTTCAAGGTGTACTGGAATATAGAGTGCAGTTCTGCTTACCTCGCTATGGGAAAGATGTGCTTGCATTGGAGAGAGTGCAGAGGAGATTCGCCCGGATGTTGCCTGGGATGGAGTAATTTAGCTATGAACAGAGGCTGGATAAGCTAAAGTTATTTCCTTCAAAGCAGAGAAAATTAAAGGGTACCTGGTAGAGGTATATATGATTATGAGAGGGCATGGACAGAGTGGATATAAAGCAACTGTTCACCTAATTGCAGGATCAAAACGAGGGGCACACTTTTAAAGTTAAAGGCAGGAGGTTTAGATTGGATTTGAGGAAAACTACAGGGTGATTTTGGTCTGGAATGCACTGCCTGGAAAGATAGCAGAGGAGGGTAACCTCACAACCATTAAATGTACTTGAATAAGTGCTTAAAATGTCATAACATTCAAGGCTATGGTGCAAGTGCTGGAAAGTGGGACTAGTCAAGGTAGAAGTGTTTTTAGTCTTACAGACTGAATGGGCTGAAGGGCTTTTTTTTTGTACTTATGATTCTGAGACAGAACACAATGACCTGTTGTCCTTACCGTACTTTTCACTATATAGATCTGGGGCAAATAGTTTTACTGAGATTCAAGGATGAACTTTTGGGCAATGAACCTGAGCCAAACCAAACTAATTGGGAGCAAAGCTATCAGTTTAGTGTCTAAACTTAAAGATTGTGCTGTGACTGGTCTGTTACATGGCTTGAGTCTACAATCTTCCAATTTAAAAATAAGTGTAATATCAATTAAGCAAGGTTGACATTGTGATAAATGTAAGGTATTAACATGAGTTAAATATAACAGATCATATGTTTAGAAATAGAACTGTGTTAACACAGGGAAACTTGGAAAGCAACCAGAACCAATAAGAATTATAGTGAACATGAAAGGCAATGGTGAGTTTAACTTTGTCTGGTAAGTAACCTGTCAAATGTGGCTGTTTAACTCCACTGGTAAGCTTGGTAAAATAGCATAATTCTGTATCCACAAAAATAAAGGTCAGCATGTCTGGCAGCATCAATGGAAAGAGAAACAGGTTTTGATCTGTCATCAGATGAGAGATCATTGACCTGAAATGCAAACTCCGTTTCTTTTAAAAATGCTGCTTGTGCTGCTGAGTACTTCAAGCATTGTCTGTTTTTATTTTGGACTTCCAGCTTCTGCAGTATTTTGCATTTTGTAATTCACTAGCTGAAACATTTTCACAACATGGTGCACGATAGGATTTTGCAACCGTTGCACTTGCTTCAATAAGCTGTAAGAAGGCCATGTTCTTCCCTTTTCGAAGTCTTTTTACCCTGGAATATTCCTTCTAAAAAAATTAATGCAAAGAGGAAGCAGAACACATTTTGTTTCAAAGGATTGTGATAGATCGGCTGATCCTAATCTTGGTTATATTACTATTCTGTCAGTTTTCCAACCTGGCATCAGATCAGAAATGACTCACGCCATTGCCGGATGCAGCAGCCTGCAAGCGGGTGGCTCTATTGACACAGATCAGATGGGTTATGACAACTAGTTATTCTGTATCTATGGAAAGATACAGGCTGGAGGAGAGTGGTAAGGAGGTGGCTTGCTGAATTGCACAATGTTCCTTAGACTTTATCTAAAGGCATATGTTTCTGATGTTAACACAAATCAAAGTTGACGATTAATGAAATTAGAAGAAAGCAGTGTTAGAAGATATCCACAGTTCTTCCCCATCTCCATCCATTTGCCAGATGTTGCCCCTCTAACCAGCATCGGTGGTATGGTGGACAATGGAAAAGGTTATCTAAGATTACAAAGGCATCTTGATCGTTTGGGCCAATTGGCTGAGGAGTGGTGGATGGAGTTTAATTTGGATAAATGCGAGGTGTTGCGTTTGGTAAGACAAACAAGGGCAGGACTTATACATTTGATGGTAGGGCCCTAGGTGGTATTGTCAAACAGAGAGAACTAGGGGTACATAGTTCTTTAAAAGCTGTGTCACAGGTAGACAGGGTGGTTAAGAAGGCATTTAGTACATTTGCCTTCATTGGTCAGATCATTGAGTATAGGAGCTGGGACGTCGTGTTGTGGTTGTACAGGACGTTGGTGAGACTACTTTTGGATTGCTGCGTATAGTTCTGGTTGCCCTGCTGTAGGAAGGATATTATTAGTTGGAGAAGGTTCAGAAAAGATTTACAAGGATGTTGCTAGGACTGGAGTGTTTGAGTTATAAGGAGAGGCTGGATAAGATGGGATTTTTTTCACTGGAGCTTAGGAGGTTGAGCAGTGACCTTTCATAGAGGTTTACCAAGTCATGAGAGGCATAGATAAGGTGAATCACAAGGGCCTTTTCTCTAGGGTGTGGAAGTTCAAAACTAGAAAGCATATTTTTGAGGTGAGAAGGGAAAGGTTTAAGAGGGACCTGAGGGGTAACTTTTTTTTCACACAGTGGGTAGAATGAACTGCCTGAGAAAATGGTAGATTCTGGTACAGTTTCAACATTTAAAAGTCACGTACATGAATAGCAAAGGTTTAGAGGGGTATGGGCCAAAACAGGCAAATGAGACTAGTTTAGTTTGGCAAACTTGATCGGCAGGGACTAGTTGAACTGAAGGGTCTGTTTCTATGCTGTATGACTCTATAACTTTATCCATTGTTTTCTCTGCTTCAACTATATTTTCACCCGTATCTTTTGCCTTGATTTCCACAGCTTTGAGCTTAATTAACTAATCTTTAATTGTAATTTTGTCAAATGCTTTTGATAGATATGGTATTATGTTTTAAGCTTAACCCGTTCTCAACAATTAATGGTGTCAGCTGTGTGAATGGTTGATTTAGATTTGTCTTTTTATGCGTTGATTTATCCTGTTATAATTTACTAATATTCCCTATTCCTAAGATAGAGCTTCTACCTAATGCAAAAGCAAAATGCCATAAATGCTAAAAATCTGAATTAAAAACAGAAAATTGTAGAAATATTCAGCAGCTCTTTTAAAATACATGGGTTGGAGATGTTTTCACCTTGTGAAAGCCCTCAAAAACGCTTGGAAAATTCAATCACAGGAGAGACTGTGAAAGAAAAGTTGTCCTTGTACATATAAGTGACAGAATTCATGAGGCGCCATTCCTGCAATGATAGACAGTTTCTGTCCTGCACTTGCTGCTGATGGGCTCACTATAGCAGCAGTGATCAGTGGGAAGGTGATTGCCAGTACATAAACTTGAACAGAATGGAGTCAAAGAGAGAGCCTGCTGAGCAGGAAAGAGGACACTCTGTGTAGACAGGTTGCGAAGTACTTACATGCTGCTGAGAGAGAAGCTGGTGGACAGGACCAGGGGGTAGACGGAGGCTGCAAATGGAGGGCCTGGAAGTGGTGGTGGGAGGGAATCAGACAGGCTTTGGGAATGCATTAGGGGTGGCTGTGGTGGTGAAAGGCTGTGGGAGGGTGTCAGAGTATGCAAAGAGGAGAGAACAGTTCTATTCCAGTCAACAAAGGAATACACAACTGACTGGGAGCCAGGAAAACTAGAAGTATCAAAGTAATTTATTCTTTGCAAATGAATTGGAGTCTGTAGCTTAAGATGGCATCATTTCAGGAGCTACTAAAGGGAGAAAAGTGTGGTGTATGGTATTGTAATGAGTACCATGTTAATTGGATAATTTAAAATCAGACAGTTTTATTTTATAAGAAAGATTTGTATTTGCATGTTATCGTGTCATAAAGTGATTTATGCACTAAGAGTCACTCCTATACACTATGGTATACTAAAATCTGAAACAATAATGAACAACCTGAATTTTGATATTGCTTTTTTATGACCTGTGAACATCCCAATGTACTTTAGAGTCAATACAATACTTTGAAAGTGCACACAAAGGCTCTTGGAGTTGGGAACTCCCTTCAGCAAATAGCAATTGATGCTAGATCAATATCAAAGTAGATCAATTTTGAACCTAAACCTGAGATTGATCAGAGGTACACCTAAATCTTTTAGCTTTGTGCGTATACAGACTGAATTTTCTCATATTTGGGTGGTGTTTATTTTGGGTTTCTTGTCATAGACCACATGACTTTTCTGACACCAATACTATGCATTTGGCTCTACGGCACACTCATTGTCCAATTGTGTGGTATCACAGATGGAAGTATTCACCATTGCTAGGACCTTGTATTGTTCTTGTTTCTTGCACACCACTTCAAATACTGCTAGTCAGAAACTGCCCTCCATACTCTGCTGCCATACCATTTCAGGAAAGGACATGCCCCAGAGAGGGAAGCTGAGAGGCTGCTTTGCTCACAGGGACCTAGAGATGCTGGTGGTGGAAACGAGAGCCTACCTCTTTGCTGAGGATCAGTAAAGAGGGCCACAGCACCAGACCGAGCCAGCCTGGAACCAGAGAGCAGATCAGGTCCATTATGTCCATTTTGGACATAAAAAGAAATACCCAAGAAGGTTAATGATCTTCTGTGCTCAGCAAGGGCAGGTGCCATCATATTTTCGCAGCTTCCTCATGCTCATTTTGCTACTATACTGTAACATGAGCAATGCTACTGGTCTTCAGTTCCCATGGTAGTATGCAACACCTCCATTCAAAGGCTCTCATCCACCTCATCCTCCTCAACTGCTAACCTTTCCTGCCCTCTGGTCTCCCTACACACTCACTTGTATTGCCTCACTACCTCTGCCACTTCTGCACCTTTGCTGAGGTTCTTCAATCCACCTTCATCTCATACCATCAATCTTGTTTCATCACAGAAGAGAATGTTTCATTTGAATTGACAGAGAGGGCCAATATGGCTGACATTCAGCCATTCACACCCCCACAAAACAAATTGAGGAGAAGATACTTGAGATGACTGGAGAGGATTGAGACCGCTGCCTGCAATCTCAACAGTGTAGCTGAGGAGGGGGAGATTACCTCTGGTTAGGACACTCACAGCATGTCTGCATTCCCAAGCAGCAAACGTCTATGGGGGTTTTCTGCCCAAATCTTCCTGGCCAAAGGTGTCCACAACCCTAGCTGCAGACCCTAAACTGCACCTAGATATTGTGAAAGGCCAAGAACAAAATAAATTACTCTGAGGGCACACTGTGGCACATGTTTTTAAATATCCTCTCAAGTTTGTTAATATGTACACTCTCAACCATTACATTTCTAATTGACGTCATTTTAGCTGGAGAGCTAGGTTACATGACCACTGTGTATCAGAGTTATCTTCCATACATCCCCATGATTATAGATGTTGTATTGCTGAGGTATTGTGTCAGAGTGGCTGAGGTTAGGGATCCTTCAACTCCTGCATTCATGAATACAGCCAAGAATTAGCACTTTAATGAGGAGATCGCTGAGGCCAAAGGAATGGAATAGGGGCTCGCCTACACTCATGTTCCAGACTTACAGCCAGTTTGTGTGTGTGAGTACATGTTCATACACAAATGCACGCTTCTCTCTGGGTAAAGGCTCATTCTTTCTCTGTGCATAACAGGGGAGAGCACACTCCTTCAAGGATGTATGATGATGAATGCTTGACTAGCGTCCAGTTTCAGCCCTTGTAGCACAGATATGTACATCTGCTCCTGCACAGCATAATGAGAACATAAGAACTAGGAGCAGGTGGAGGCAATTCAGTCCCTCAGGCCTGTTCCACCATTTAGTACAATCAAGGCTGATCTCATCTCGGCCTCAACTCCACTTTCCTGCCTGCACTCTATAACCATTCAACCCATTACTAATTAAAAATGTATCTCCTCCTTAAATTTACTCAATGTCCCAGCATTCACCGCACAATGGGGTAGTGAATTCCACATATACTTGACCCCTTTGAGAGAAGTAATTTCTCCTCATCTCTGTTTTAAATCTGCTACTCCTTATCCTAAAGCTATGACCTCTTGATCCTGGATTGCCTCACATAAGGAACATCTTTTCCACATCCACTTTGTCAATTTCCTTTAGCATCTTATATACTGCAATTAGATCTCCACTCATTTTCTAAACTCCAGAAAGTATGAGCCTAAACTACTCCATCTCTCTTTCATAAGACAAACCCCTCATCTCTGGATTCAATCTTGTTAACCTCCTCTGAGCTGCCTCCAATACAACTCCATCTCTCCTTAAATAAGGGGACAGAAATTAAACACAATACTCCTGGTGCTGGTTCACAGTTGTAGCAATAATTCTCAACTTTTATATTCTATTACTTTAGCAATAAATGCCAAAATTCTATTTGCCTTCCTTATTGTATGCTGTGCCTGCATACTAGTTTTCCATGATTCATGCACAAGGACACCCAGATCCCCCCCACGGAAGAAAACTCCATGTAAAAAAATGAAGAAAGTTACTCTGGCCCCTGTGAATGAGTTGAGGTTTGGTTGAAGATAGCACAGTTTGTGCTGTTTTGAGTGAAATACAAACTCTGCCTGATAGTTAAGACACCCCTTGCCCACTCCTTTTGCTGTTGTCCCTATAAACTCCATCAGCTTTCAGAATGTCCATGTTCCCATCCAACCCTTTTATTTAATAGGCAATACTCCCAACATTGCCCCTCAGCCTTTAGCTTATCACATTGCCATGCCCATAATTGCGATCCATTGTCCTCCTGTTGAAGCCAGGGCAGTGGTGACTTGTGAGAAAAGAGCCCCCCCTGCAGTAATCCCTGCCCTCCAAGCTCAATTAGATTCCACTTCTCATATTTGGAGTTGCCCACTTCACTACTTTGTCCCCTCCAGTGTCACAGCATAATGCACCCCATTCCCAGACTTGAGATTCCCACTTCCCATTACACTGTATAGACTGCGCCCTGCTTAACCACCTTTGCCATTTACTGCTGAAACTCTCAGGAATGCCCATGGCCCACCCCCTGAACTAACTGATGAGGAGAGCTGCAACTGATTTTGCCCAATCTCTGGATTGATATCTCCATAACTGTCTGACTAACATACATGTAGTTCTTGGACTGATTGGAGTTGACGTGCAGACTCTTTCCTGATCCCCAGACTCTGGTCGCAGCAAGCACTTGACTGACTGTGGTCAACAATCCTAGACTGAGATTCAATGATGCCCTAACTGACTGTAGACCCCATTCACCCCACTAAGCCCTGTTCCCTTTTGTCTTTCAGACATGCCTGTTTGATTGAAGTACCTGCAGTGCTTGCCAAATAAGGAGTTGGTACATGTTGAAGGTGTGACAGCAATGTAGCACAATGCCATCCAGCAACATGTTCAACCCTTTGTCAGTGCTGGCAGCAGTGACAATTTGTCTGCTTTTGATTTTATGCTGAAAACTATGTCAAGTCTGAGTTGTTGTGAACGTGTAAGTTCTCATTGAAGTGACAATGTGCAAAAAGCCACGACATTGTGAGCCTCCAAGTGATAAAAAAGTGAATGAGTGCTTAGAAAGCAAGCTAAGAGTCATTAAATGCTATCTGTACAAACCAGATGCATGAGTTGCACATGTTTCTCTGTGCACAGAGCGACCTGACAGGAGCATTGCAACGTAAGATGTCTGAGCTCCAAAGTGCAGTGATAAAGTACTGTTGTGTATTAAGAGACTAGTAGTGATTTGAGATCCAGTATAATGGCATGGTGAGCCTCGCGTTTTGCTATTGCTGACTTCTGTGCAGAAAGGGTGGAGGTACTCACTGCCCATGGAGCATGGACTGAGATGTGGTTGAATGGACCTTAAGTCGGAGGCCCAGAGAAGAAACTGATGAGCGGCATCTGTCAGATAACTGCTTAGACTTTCATGTTGGGAATTGGCTGTGAATAGTTTCCCAGCACTGCATAGGGGAATCACAAATTGCTTATACATGAAGCAAGACTATCTAATAATGAGACAGTTACTAGTCTTAGTGAGATTCAAAGTTCACCATTGAAACCTTCAGGTGAAAATCAGACTCATTTTTCTCAACATTGGCAATCAAATTTTTTTCACTCTCACTGTATTTTTCCACATTTCTCACTATTGCGCACCCAATCAACGGCTGGAAAAAAAAAATCCAAGCTATGGTTTCATTTGTTATGATATCAACAGTCTTCAGAAAGCATGTTTAGGGCGATAGTTTTCTGTGAGTGGAAATGTGTGTCAAGTATTTAGACGAGAAAAAATGTTTCTAACTTGTTCTCTTGTGCTAGTTTAAAAGCTGTGGTGTCTTGGAAATTGTAACTTTAATCATCATCCCTCCATTAAACTTAGTGAGGAAATTGATGAATTCTTTAATTCTGCTTTTGTGCAAGCCTCCATATGTCAATACAAATGCAGAAGCTATTAGGTTGAATGTTACCACAAATTGGCTAAATATCAGTTTTGGAGAGTTGCATGGAGGGTTTCTCTCTGTGAGCTCGAGTGAGTGATTCTCCACAGCTCACCTCATTATGTTTGCACCACTCCTCTATGGTACTCAGATTATATGAGCTCACCACTGATGAGACCTACTAGGTAGGACCATATGTCAAGCTTAGGGTCAGTCCCTGCCAGTCATAAATACAACTTCACAGTACACATAGTAGGAGGGAAATGTAAGATAAAATCTTCTGAGGGCACATGGATGGCATGGTGATTCTTCATTTGAAACAGAATCTCACATTTATAAATGTATTGCTATTTTACATCATTACCTTTCTGATCGACTGTGTCATGAGATGTTGGGGAATATTGACCAAAGTGGAAGCCTGGACAAAACAAAACACCAAAAGAACTGCAATTGCTGGAAATCAGAAACAAAACATAACCAGAAATTTCTCTAAGAACTCAGTAGGTCTGGCAGCATCTGTGGAGAGAAATCAGAGTTAACATTTTGGGTCCAGTGACCCTTCAGAAGTGGAAGCCTGGACAACAAGTGATGTGCTGGAGTCACCAGATACCTACCGTCTTACATGTCAGCAACTGTTGTTGTCTAGCATGTGGGAGAATAGCAAATCTGCACATAAATGAAACAAGAATAGCTGTAAGAAGATGCTAATACAAGCAAATAAGTCCCTTACTGCTCACTAGCAAAATTCTTTTCTCCCCATTCAAACGCTGGGTTTAAAATCGGACATTTTCTCCCTATGGCAGGAACATAATTTTCTAATCTCTCTATTTTTTCCCCAACTGCTTGATTCACCATTGCTTTCATTATTCAGGGCTTGGGAAAATACAGCCCAAAGTTATTATTTCAGTTCAATGACATTTTACCAGAACTCAGAGCACCTATTCAGTGGCTCAGCTGATGTATAATCACTGGATATATTATGTTCATAGCAACCCTTAGTATGTTGGTTTTGGAATATATTTCTGAGACCATATCTGTTTTCATCCACTTCATAATGTGATTACATATGCCAAATTGGTAAAGGCTGTTTTGCAATTTGCTGACTTTGTCCAAAAATTGTTCATCATAGTTGTAAGTTATAGTTACAATCCCAACATTTCTACCATCCATTAGCAAATAATTGAATTAATGTAATTGTAAATCAACTCTGCAGCAACAATCTAATCTCATTCAAAAAAAACGTAGTTTAGTAGTGGAGTAGGTAGCCAACAAGCCATAGTCCATGAGGAACAAAAGGGACAACTGGCTGTACAACGTGTGGCGTACAACAATGCATTCAGCATGGGTTAGGCAAGGAGGAAGATTCCAAATCTACCTTGGGCAGAACAGGAATTTAACCCATGTAGTTGGCATTATTCGGAACAACATGCTAGCCATTAGTGCAACTGAACCAACAGATCCTCATTTTGGTCATGTACAATCTTATTTTGTGGTTTAGAATATGCCACTGTTATATTCTGTCCCAGCGGCTGCACATCAAGTGCTTTTTATTTCAATTAAATTGATAACATTCTTTTAATTGTTATCACAGTTGTTTGTGTAGTATACGTGTAGTTAATCTATTTCAGTTGAAGAATTGGTCGATAATTTATTGTCTTTCTTGCAGATAGGAAAGATATTTCTGCCTTAACTTTCATCTAGTATTCTTTGGTCTACAAGTATAGCTTCTTAGCCCAGACAGTGTGTAAACCACGTTCTCATGTGCCTCTTCCAATATGGATCATTATAACTCGTCAATGGGTAATGTGTACCAGTGAGAATCAATCAAGATTAGTTACTCAGTCAATGAAGAATCAGTGGCTTAGATGTGTGATCTTCCAGATAGTACTATTTTATATTTATAATTTGTGAAGTAGTTTGTAATGTTCTGAAATCAAGAGAGAATTTTATAAATACAAGTTGTTTTTATTTTCTTACTACCAGTTTTCAAGGGATACTTAATTTAAATTTAGCTTCTGTTTAACTTAGTTGCATGTGCCTAATTTCACTGTTCCAAATTAGCCCCTTTAAATTTTATTTTGATCAAAGAGATTCGACTGGCAGACAAATACAGGACACTGAGACAGCAAACAACATAGGGTAAAAAGAGAAATGTACTTATCAAAATTAATGTAACACTTTTACAACTACAATTGGTTGTTTGGTTTTGGTTGGAATTGTAAATTGAACTTGGGTTCCTGTAACCAAGAACAATTCTCCAAACCCCTGCCCCAGTAGAACATCATATACAAAACTTGACCTGCCCCACTTTCACAACTGCAACAAAGCTGATCCCTAAAACCTTTGTTTTTCACCCATGAATTGATAATACCTTATCCCAGTTCAAACCTCTTGTTATTGACCAATTGGTATTTTGTTATTGGATTAATGTCAATAAGTTCAGAAAATAGTGTTTAAAATATAGCTTGTGTCACAATCATCTAGATTGCAAACAAGATCATGCACTCACTCAGGAACAGAGAACAGAACAGGAGCTGACCAAAGTGGAAACTTTGTGACCATCCATAACAATTTGTGTACATTGCTTGCAGAGTGGCACAATGGAATGATTCATGATGCTTCCCTTATCTGTTTTTCATGCAAGTTCCTTTTGTTGTTCCCATGCTCCAGATGACCAAAGTAACGATGGAGATTTCTGTCTGGTTTTGCCTGACCGCTCCTTTCCCCATAGATGTTATAGCAGTGCATTTTGAATATACGTTTTAATGCTTGAAGGTTTTTTTTAAAATATTCTCATAAAGCCTAACCTTAATAACTACCTGATTAATTATTTAGTCTTCAATTCTAATAATTGAAATGCAATACATTATTCAATTATCTGTTCAGCACTTCTACAATGGCACTGATTAGTGTATCAATGACATAGTATTAAAAAATGGCTTATTTAGCCCATGTATTATTAAAAAAAATGCATCTTGACCTTATTAGCTTACTACAGGAAATATAATGTAAAAGCTTCCTAAAAATGTTCAAACTGAATGGAAATCTACCACTACTTATATTACATTAGAAATTTGTATCAGTATTTCAGTCTTTGAATAGATCGATGTGTTAAGGCATTTAAAGCCTTTGAAACATTGAGCAAGTGTCCAACTTGGTAAAATCAAAGACAAATGTTTAGAAAGTGTTGGTTATCTTGAAATTATTGAGTGTTGGACCGGGAGAAACATTGCCAAGTAAAATAAACTAACAGCGGTGTTACTCGGAATATGTGTTTGTCTTGCTGTCTGCTTTTGTCAATGTCAAAAGAGTTATGATTTGATTGCTTTGTGGAGGAGCTTGGTGTGTCTTGATTAAAAAGGATATTGCAGGATAGATGAAGTACTCAATAAAACCATGCCCTGGTTTTCATCCAGCCAATCCCACATGGGCAGGGATTGGGGCTATGGTGGGGCATTTGTAGAGGAGGTTAAAATATGAATATCATCCCTGTTCCTAATAGAAGCAGCCGCTACAAGCAGGCGGGGACTTACAAACATGTATCAGCTATGCATGCTTTCCACCACTCCATTTACTACAAGTCGCATTCTCATTGATGCTGAAATTGTGGCCTTAAGTTTTACATCCTCAGTCTGCACTTGTTTTGAAATATTTGGCCTTGAATTAAAGAAAAATAAATAATCTGATATATTAGAGATCTGGTATTTTTTATGTACTTCTTTTGTGTGATGTACATAGGTACAGATACTGCTCATCTATTTTTAATTGTGGGATTGGCAGGCAAATACATGGAAGCTCAACTGCTGTTTCATAAATGAACAAGCAGATCTAGGCCATTTTGTTAAAGTTATAGGCTAAATAATATATTGTATACTGCACTTCACAAATTAGATATATTGAACAATTCTCCTCCCATACAACTTGTGCTGAAAGGAATTTAATGACAGATAGATCCTGGCTTGTGTTTGCCTATGAGATGATTTCCTTGAAGTCTGGTAATGAGTTGTATTTGGCAGGATTAATGAGTATTATAATGGTAAATGGATGTTTGCAGCTCAGTCGTGTTCCATCACATAGTAACGTGGGGTTTCTAGTCCCTTGGAGGCCATAATTGGTGCCATTAATGCAGTTTTTAATTACATGTCTTCAAAAAATGAATTGGAACAAAAACAAAGGCGAACTGATCATCCCTTTGCAATATTTTTTGCCCAAATGCTGACATCTTGAGTGCCTATAAACACACTTCTTACTCCTTTATAGTTTTTGCTAGCTGCATTGCATTTTTATTATATCAGTGGAGTTTGCACTCTTTGACCCTTGTTTTTTTTAAACTTGATTTTATTTAACCCTTTGAAGACTCAATCTACTTTACAATTTGTGAAAAATGACTACACTTTCTATTTTGTCGCTTTTGCATAAAGGTATTTTAGTTTAGTGTATTGCTGGCCGATATAGCAGTCCATCAGAATGGATGGTTAAAGTTATGTGGGATGGGTCTGCACCTGGATTAACTAAAACAAATCCTGAGTAATCAAGTCTTGTTTTTGTAGTTTAATTTTAAACAGGGTTCAAAAGTACTGATGTGTCATTTGCACCCCCTTTTTCCTGCTTTTGAAGTGTTAAGGCTGGAACTTCTCTCTGGTGGCAAGCTTAGAGTTAGGAGTGGTATGTAATTTGGCAAGTGATGGTGCACGAAAACCTCTCAGCCATCTCATATCTGCCAGAGTTAAGCTCCGGGCAGGGAGGCCTATCTGACGACTTTCTACTTTGCAGTCAGTTGAGGCCAATTGATGTCAATTGGCCAGAAGTGGCCAATTGATGTCATTCTGCTGTTGCTGGTATTAGCCTAACTGCAGATAGGGCCGTTATATTCTGCAATGTGCTCTGCATGGTCAGCTTATCACCTCCCAGTGGGGGATGGGTGAGGTGGTCACAATCAAAGCCACTTAGTGCCTGGTTGAGAGACTGAATATCATGAAGAGGAAAGCTGCTGAGAGCCGCATATCTGCCCTTCATGCCGACCCCCTGTATTTCTCTTCCTGAGACTCCCACCCGAGCAACCCCCTGTGGCTTTGATCACTTTACTATCCATGCCCTTCCAGCAACTGCCCTGTTCTCTGCAATAATTGCAGATGCTGTAGATCAGGAGCAAAAACAGAAGTTGCTGGAAAAGCTCAGTAGGTCTGGCAGCACCTGTGAAGAAAAACTCAAGACTTAATGTTTTGGGTCCGGTGACCCTTCCTCAAAACTTCCCCAATTCTGAGGAAGAGGCACCGGACCCAAACGTTAACTGTGATTTCTTTCTTCACAGATGCTGCCAGACCTGCTGAGCTTTTCCAGCAACTTTGTTTTTGTTCCTGGTTTCTGCAGTGGTGGTTCTGGATACAGGAGCTGCTGGGCTCTGCTCCTAGGGTCTTGATTCTGAGTGAAGGACCCCAGATGACCTTGCACTGCCTGAATGGTTTCAGTTTTGGCCAGCCTTCTAAAAAGAGACATTGCAATTCTCTCGCTGGCTACACACCCGACTTTGACGACTCAGTAAGTTTCCGCCCTTGCTTGCTGTACAGGGGTGATGCTTCATAAGATTTTCAGTATGTGTTATTGGTGCAGTGTGACTTATAACAATGTGCACTTAAATAGCATCCCAGAGGGTGCTAAAAACATCACACACTCATAACAAATCAAAGGATGCCCGGCTAAAGTTCTTTAAATTAGGGAATGAGAATTTAAAAATAATGAGTAATGGTCAGGAATTACCCCTCCCTCATTTCAGGAATGTCCATCTAACTACAAGCCATTCGGGTACAAAATCCATTGTACAAACAAGTACATACCTTACTGCTGGCATTTTATTTGTACTACTATTGAAGTGCTACAGAAATTATCGCCTACTTAAGAGTACATACGTTTTTAAGGCAAAAATGGTGAATATCTTTTTAACACCATCTCTTTGCAATAGTTCAATGGGTAGATTCTTTGGCATTGTTGCTGAAAAGATATTTGGAATTGCTCCTTTATGATCTTAATGCACTTAGCATTTTCTTACGGTTTGGGCTGCATCCAACTTTCTCCTTTAGATCTTCATGCCAGTTTTCAACTTCTGGCCAACAAATGTTGTGCCAATGAATATATTTATTTCAAATAATTTCAGAGCTGCTTATGCTGCCTTGTAGATGTTTTCTTCCTTTCTTGCTCTGATTTTTCAGCATTATTCCTGGCATTAATTCAACAATGGAATGGATAGTGTACAAATCTGAATGACGGCTGAGTGAAAGATGAGGAGATTTGTTGATAGCTTCTGGTAGTTAGAAGGGATTAAACTTGCAGTTCAGTGCAGTTTCATATTTCAGTCGACAAAATCTTGGAGAGTGTGAATGTTTAGCTCTCATTGACCATTTAACGTAGATCACATATGATTGGTTGTACTAAACAAGAGAACTGATGTACTCAGACTGACTCTCCAGTAGTGTTTCCCCTACTCTCCACCTCCTCTGGAAGTGCCCTAGTCTTGCTGGTGATTCAGGTACTTCACACATTTTTAACGAATAAGGTTTCAATGTGAGAGCCAACAGACACATTGACTTTGAGGTGAATGACCGTCAACTCCAGTTTTTGCCGCACCAAATATCTATTGAGCCTCAGCCAGTATGGGTCATTGAATAGTGATATGGAGCTGGAATCATAACTCACTCATAAGCACAGAGATAACTGACATCAATTGTAGCAACAATACCATCAAATGGGTTAGATCAATCACTCCATATAAACAGACTTTTTGTTTTTGTTGTGTGTGATGTAACTATTGTCCAATATTTATTACCTACCATGATTTGCCCTTGAGAATGTGATGGCGAGCTGCCTTCTTCAAATGCTGCAGTCCTTGTGCTGTAGGTATCTTCACTGCTGCAGGCTTTTATGCCCACTTGCCCTTGTCCATTGGGTTTACTCTGGATATCAATCACCCAAGGCTGTTCAAACAATGGAATGTACTCATCAAAGCAAAGTACACTATATGAAATATTTTAAAAATCTTAACCATACAAGAGAACAGTTTTACCTGGACTTGTCCAAAGATCAGACCAGAGCGAGTGATCACCCTGCTCTGTCTTAACTTTTCAGATCATTGATGATCAATGTTCTGTCCCAAACTAGCTAAATTTTACTGTGAGGCAAGCTACTTTATACATTTGTACATTTAACAAAGCTGTGTATTCAAATCTTGACACTATCTAGTCTCCAGCAAATGATCAGTTTGACAATTGGCAAATAGCCAAGACATCCACATTGGCTTGATCAATGAACTCATTCAGACTTACTCATGTCTCCTTGCCCTTATTGAATTTTGACATGACACTTTAGCTCACACTCATCGTTCACCACTTCCATGTCATCCAATCAACTGTGTGATAGTTACACAGCACAATTCCATGACAACCACAAGTTCAGCTGATAGGTAGTCCATTTTATCATATCTTATTCACTATGTCTGTTTTAAAACTTTCAGAGCTACCATGATAGTTCAGCCCATTACTCTTTGAGTTCAGGGGTTAATGTAAATAAATATGTACATTCTTTCAGCCTAACTTAAACACTTTAAAATCCCATGAGCTCTTCTTAATCATTAGCCATCATCATGTATCATGTGTTTTCTGTTTCTTATTTCATTCTATTATACTTTCATCCAACTTTATTTCAGCAAATTGAACATTAAATTCTATACAGCTGTTAGGGAGTTCTAAGGATTTAACCCAGCAATGATTTATTTCTCATTTTTATAGGATAGAGTGTAGCTTGGTGGGGAACTTGGAAGTAATGGTGTTCTTGTACGTTTGTTGGTCTTGATCTTCTGGATGGTAGAGATCATGAATTTGGAAGGTGCTGTCTGAGAAGCCTTGCCAGGTTTGTGTAGTTCATGTTTTAGAAGGTGTAAGTCAAAATCCGTGTGCATTGCTGGTGGGGGGAATGAATATGTAAGTGAGGAATGAAGTACCGATTAGGGGGATGATTTTTCCTGCAATGTATAGAATTTCTTAACTTCTGGGGATGTACTCTGATATTGTATCATTCTTCTGACTTGAATCTTTGGAGCATCAATAGTGAATCCAGAATTCCCACATTCTGCCTTGCCACTGTATTTATTGTGCCAATGTATTTATATGGCTGGTCTAATTCATTTAGGAACACTACAGCCATCTTCCTTTATGCTAACTATGACTTCAATTAGAGGACAGTTTTCCATTGATTTCAGTTTTACCAGAGCCCCTAAATTTCACAGGCGGTCAAATGCTGCCTTGCCTGGACCAAAAACTGTAATTAGGTTCAAGAGCCAAGAGGCCCTGGTGGAACACAAACCAAACATCAGTGAGCATGTTATTGCTGATAACTTCACTTGCTAGCATGCTGAAAGACACTTTCCATTATTCCGCTGATGTTTGATAGCAAACAAATGGAATGGTAATTGGGGATTTGTTCTCTTTTCTTTTGAGAACAGAACATACCTGACCAATTTGTCTCATTCCTGGATAAATGCCACTGTTGTAGCTGTACTGGAACAGCTTGGGTGAAGTATGACTGACTGGTTCTGGAATGCATGAGAATGGTGACACTCGTGGACTGTCACCCTCCTGTTATTTATTTAATTGTCCATTATCATTTGTAACTGGACGTTGTGTGTGATCACATAATTCTGTTCATGACATGCTGGGCCTGCTGCTATGCACATTTGTAGTGCCTATGTTATGCATTTGCCTTGTTGGTCCCTCATTTTCTTGTATCTCCATTGCTACTCCTGGCATGTCCTGCTGCATCCCTCATTGAAGCTGAGTTGGGGAGCTTTGCCTTGCTTACAATGGCCGATTGAGGGATAAGCCAGTCCACAGGGTCATGAATTATGATTCAGTATAATTCCATTGTTGCTGACGCCACATCACTTTGTATGGATGCCCGAGTTTGAGCTGCTAGATGTGATCTGTCTCTGTTCCATTCGGCATGGCGATCTTGCCACATAACATAATGCAGAGTGTCCACAGTGTGAAGACTGTCTGGTGTACACTGCCTTGTGATCTGAGTCATCAAAGGAGCAATATAAAACTGTTCTGACTTTAAAGGATATTTCTATCTCATAGGTTGCTTTGCAAGACACTTCATCCAAAGAGTAGGCAGATGACAGGATAACCATGTGTTTCATAATGCAGCAGTGACATTGCATTACTGAAATTTATCACAAAATAGACTTCTGCAAATGATGCTGTAACAAAGTTTTCATAATTTGACGTTGAAACTATCTGAAGCAAACTCAAATGACTACATTTTCATGTAACATTTGTTATGCACTGTTAGGTAGTAATATCTGCTACTCAAAGCTTTCTGCCACTGGGAGTTTTCTTCATCTCATGTAATTAGTTGACTGCCATGGCAATCCACAGCTCTTTTAACATAGTACTGTACTACAACCGGGATGACAGAAGGTAAACAAAATGAACCTAGGTCTTTTTGGTCAGGAATTCCCTATGCAACCTTAAGCAAAAGCAAATTAATTGTCATCTCAGCAGCTATTAGGTAGGTGGAAAGCAGGTGTTGCAACCAATTCTGTTAATTCCTCAATAGACAGCCAAGTTCAGAATTTCTCCTTGGGTTTCTGCTGGTCTCTGAAGATCTGCCAGCAACGTTAGTCCAAGTGTCCAGAGGTTTTGTGAAACATGAATGATATTTGGCTATCTGACTATGGAGGGCCTCACATAAATCCCATCGAATTCTTAATCAGAGCTCATGGATTTGCATTTTCCACCAAATATAGATCAGGTAGTCCTACCTATCTTTTATTCCCTTCTCTACCACTGCGAAGTATAAGTCCAAGGGAGTGATCTTGTACCCTACTCTGAGACAGTCTTGGTTTGGGGCGGGGTGACATCTACTTGGACAGGAGGATGATGGGAACCCCATCACTACACTGATTAATTCTGAATGCTGTTCAGCCCATTGAGTCTGTTCTACTCGTCAATGAGATCATGGCTGATCTGATCACCCTCAACTCCATTCTTCTGCTTTTTTTCCCATAACCCTTGATTCTCTTACAGATTAAAAATCTGTTTATCTCAGCCTTGAATGTATTTAATGACGCAGTCTCAACAGCCCTTTGTGGTGAAGATTTCCACAAATTCACAGCCTTCTGACCTGAATCACCTTGATCTAAGACTTTGGTTGAGTGCCCTACCCATGCCAGCCTCCACCAGGGACATTGCTGGGTACAGAAGAGTAGCTAGTCTGTCATTGGCTGGAAGCTCCTGGTGAAAAGTTCTCTAAACCAACCACTTCTTTTTGGGTCCTTGCTTCTGGAGCAGTAAAGTGCCTGATTGGGCCTAATAGCAGTAACGAAGAAGAGGCAAGTTGAGTAGACTTTCAGAATAATTGAAATTATATTTTGAGATGATTTTTTCAAAGCAGGAACCATGGAGAGGGTTACAGCGGGAGTTCCAGTATGCGGGGAGTAGTTAAATCAGTGTTCCAGCGAACACCACCTCACTGCACCTAGAAATGGGCAATAATCCTGACCATGCCACTGATACTAATATTCTGCAAGCAATTGTTTATAAATAGCTTGTACTTTTTTCTTGTGAATTTAATGAATACCTTTGCAATTGTTTGTGAAATGTCTCTTTAGCATGCAGTGTTTTTGCATTTTTGTTAGTTTTTTTTCACTTTTCCAATTAATTAATACTACTGAATCCAATAGATTCAAACAGCATGGAAACATACCCTTTGGTCCAACTCATCCATGCTGTCCAATTTTCCCAAACTAAGCTAGTTACACTTGTCTGCATTTGGCCCATATTCCTGTAAACCTTTACTATTCATGTTCCTGCCCAAATGTTTTTTTAAATGTTGTACCTGCATCTACCACTTCCTCTGGCAGACCATTCCACATACAAACCACCCTCTGTGTGGGATACGTTGCCTGTCGGGTCCCTTTTAAATCTTTCTCCCCCTCACCTTAAAAATATGCCCCCTAGTTTTGAACTTCCTCTCCCTGGGGAAAAGACCTTTGCTATTCACCTTATCTATGCCCCTCATGATTTTATAAATCTCTATAAGGTAATCCCTCAACCAAGTCCCAACCTATCCAGCCTATCCTTATAATACAAACCCTCCAGTCCCAGCAACATTCTGGTAAATCTTTTTGGAACCCTCCCCAATTTAATCATATCCTTCCTATAGCAGGGTGACCAGAACTGTACACAGTACTTCAAAAGTAGCCTCACCAATGTCTTGTACAACCATGACGCCCCAACTCCTCCACTCAGTGGTCTGATCAATGAAGGCAAGTATGCTAAATGCCTTCTTAACCGCCCTGTCTACCTGTGATGCAAATTTTCAAAGAATTATGCGCTTGAACCCCCAGATATCCTGTTTGACAACACTACCCAGGTCCGTACCATTTGTAACTTCACCAGATGCAACACCTCACATTTATACAAATTAAACTCCATCTGCCACTCCTCAGCCCATTGGGCCAACTGATCAAGATCCCTTTGTAATTTTAGATTACCTTCTTCCCTGCTGACTATACCACCAATTTTGGTGTTATCTACAAACTTAGGAACCATGCCTTGTAAATTTTCATCCAAATCGTTTATACAGATGACAAATGAAACTGGATTCAGCACTGATCCCTGCAGAACACCATTGGTCATAGGTTTCCAGGCTGCAAAGCAACCCTCCACCACCTCCCCCCTCTGTCTCTTACCATCCAGCCAATTATGTATCCAGTTGGCACGGTCTCCCTGTATCCCATATGATCTAACTTTACTATTTAGTGTGTCATGTAGATCCTTGCCAAAGGCTTTCGTGAAGTCCATGTAGACAATGTATACTGCTCAGCCCTCATCAATCTTTTTGGTTATGTCTTGTAAAAAGGAAATCAAGTTTGTGAGGCACAATTTGCCACGCATAAAGCCATGTTGACTGTCCCTAATCAGTCCTTGCCTCTCTGAATGCATAAATCCTATCTCTCAGAATCCCCTCCAATAAATCACCCACCACTGATGTCAGACTCACAGGTCTATCGTTCCCAGGCTTCCCCTTACAGTCTTTCTTAACGAAAGGCCCAATATTAGCCACCCTCCAGTCCATCTGACACCTCACCCATGGCTGTAGATGATACTAATATCTCTGCTAGGGGCCACAATTTCTTCCCTAAATTCCCATAAAGTCCTGGAATACACTTGATAAGGTTCTGGAGATTTATCCACCTTCATTTTTTAAGACCTCCAGCACTTCCTTTGCTGTCATGTGGCTGTTTCCAAGAGATGAGTATTTATTTCCTTGAGTTCCCTAGCCTCTATGTCTTTCTGGCTTGGTAACGAATGACACAGAATATTCTTTTAGTATCTCTCCCATCTCCTGTGATTTCATTTCGATGACCTCATTGACATTTTAAGGGCTCCATTCTTTCCCTGGTTGCTCTTACTGTCAAAGTGGATATAAGTTAATTATGTTAAGGAAAAAAAGTTTAATCCAGATTGGGCTGATTGTTTTGTAGGCATGCAACCAAACCCACTCAAAGAAACAGGAGCTGTGTGAAGTGAGCCCCTTACTTGAGTATGTAGCAGCTTGCTGAAGATTAGTTGCTCCTGTGCCTTAGACAAAGGCTGATATTAACATAAATATCATCATAACATAAAAGGCAGCAAGTCAGAATCAGGATATTGGAAACAGTCTGTAGGATACCCTTGACAGAGCAGTGGTTGTTTGAGGTACTCAATACAGAAAACAGTATGAAACCAACTTTGGTAACCTTCCAATGGGTGAATCTCCGCCATGGGACTGCAGAGTCAAAACAAACCATTTTTGTACTCTGTCCATCCAAGGAGATTATAGCACTGGTCAAGGGATCAAATTGTCAAACTTGCCTTTGGGCTTTCTAGGATAGATCTTGGAGTATCTGTATGTATATATAAGTATGTATAATATTAGGTTCAAATTTCATTTCTGGTTTATTTGAATTTGTCTCTACTGACAGTGAGACATGACAAGCATCCCTATTTCTAATGCTGACTATAACCCGCTTGTGAATTTGTCATTCCCCAATGATTTAGTTCCCCACATTTGTGGAGATATTTATTATATTTCAGCACTATTCAAGAAATCACTGTGGTTTCTCCCATATTGCAAAACATGAAAATATTTTAGTTAGTGTCGGTGGGTTGTTTTGCTTATTTGCAGTGTAAGCCTTAATTGAAATTATGTTAAATAGTTGTGACTTTTAATGGGATATACAAATGCTTCAGGCATCAAGTGCTGAGATGACACAATGCTGAGTAACAAACAATTTTTCTTTGAAAACGTTCTTTGTAAACTATATATTCCTGCTAATTTTACAGCTGATTATTTTGTGTAAGTTTTTAGGGAAAAAAACGAGAGGAAAGATTTGCAAGTTTTACACACTGGCCAACCTTAGTTTTAATGCAATCTTTCTGCACATAGTTGGCCAACAATTTATAATAGTAAGAAATATTAGGGCAATTTAGCTCACATTGCAATTTATGTCTGTGAAGTATGCTGAGGTGGGTAATTATATAACAGTGACAGCAAATACATTAAGTCCCAGATGCAAACTGCAAAGGTAGAAGTTAAATTTTCCATGGTGATGAAAATCAGATAAAACAGTCTGAGCTAAGGGGCTTCTTTGCATGAAAAAGTTTGATTAAACAGCCCCTTTCTTGTTCACCTACATCAGTTAAATTTATTACCTTCTGGGAACAAGTGTTGAGCAACTTATCTGTCCACTGTCAGCAAGCTTAACGTATTGCAATAAAAAATAATATGACAATAATTCTGAAATTTTTTGAAAGGACAGCTGGAATCATAACAATAAATAATAGACTGTATTTTTGTAAATATTTTTCAGGGCCTTTCTTTAGGATTTGATAGATTTGTAGCTCCAGTTTCAGATTGAAGTGCACCTAACAAAGAGGGTGCATGGTCTCTTTAAGTGCTGGGGCACTTGTGAAACAGCATACATGATTTTTTATGACTGTTAGAATATGAGTTTGATTTGTTTTCATTTCCAACCCCCACCACCCCCCACTTTGCTGGATTGTTCAGAGACTCTGTCAGAGATCACAGAAAGTAATTTTTCCCATCAATCTCTGCAGCGCGGGCCTGCATGGATGGAGTGGAACGAGGAAAGGGGGTGGGGGGTGGGGGTGAGGGGTGGGTGGGGAGGGGGAGGGGGCAGCAGAAATCAAATCACTTAATTGCGGCATTTTTCATCAACGTCTTTTGTTTTATGGTGGTGGGGCCCTGATGTAGCCGGCCATGATTCATGGCTGCCACAGTCGCCGCGAGCAGTTCAATCCTTCATTCTGGGCAGTTTGGAACTGAAAGTACCCACACAATTACTTTGATGAATATGACTTGTTTGTTTTTTTCCCCTTTTTTTTAGTGAGGGGATCTGGGAAGGCTGATGTGAGGCATAAGGATGGCTCTTGCCTCACATGGGCAGTTTGAACATTTACATATAAGATTATGGAAATGCCAAAGGATTTCTGTTGTGCAAACAAACATGTGGGATAACTCCCGCGTCTTCCACCAGCACACGAGAGAGGGAAATAAAAACTATTGAGGGTTATTTCTTCTCAGTCAGCGCAAAATGTACCATCCTGACACGGGAGGTAAGGCAATAGAGAGAGTAATAATTTATTTATTAACACTTCCATGGTCACAATGCTTTTAGGTATTGGAACATATAATTTCTGCATTCATTTTCTGATGTTTAAATATGCATTGAATTTTTAAATACAAGCATTTTGAAACATGTTACATTTTATAGAGACAATGGTACTTTTACCAAGGACCCAGTGGCTACAATATTATGCACTATTCTCCATCAATTCTCAGTAATGAATTTAGGAATGTAGTACAAATTCACCACCTCCATATCCTTTACAGTAAATGTTCTTTTTTGTTTTAATGCAATTTTAGTTATGGCAATTCAGAAGAGTTTTCATTGACCATGTCCCTGCAGCTCACCAAAGAGAGCAGTTCACAGTGTGGTGGATCAACCAGACCAGCAGTTGCTATGCAAATGTATTCCATTAGTGCAGTCTTAGAATCAGGCAGAAAAGATGGAAGCCATTCAGCCCATTGTGCAACTCTTGGCCCATTGCAAGCATTATCCAATTACACTGCTGCTGTTTCCCTGTAGCCCTGCAATGTTTTCCTTTTTAAATATATGTGATTTCCTTTGAAAGTTGCCATTGAATCTGCTCCCATGGTTCTTCCAGTTCGTGATTCCAGACCGTAATAACTTAAATATGGAAAACCCTCTTATTTCCTCTGCCACTTTGTCAATCATTGTAAGCCTGTGTCACATGATTAAACACCCATCTGTCTGTGGAGAAGTTATTCTTGAATACTCTAAATTTTTAGATGGATTGTGATCGTTCTAATGTGGGTTTCTTACCTGATGACATGATAAGATTGACTACAGTAAACATATAGCAGTGATGCACAGAAATTTCTGACATTTAACAATCCAGGGAATGGTGTGTCTATGTATGAAACAGGTTGTAGACTTGCTCGCTGAGCCGGTGTGTTTGATTGCAGATGTTTCATCACCCTGCTCGGTAACGCCGTCAGTGCGCCTCTGGTGAAGTGTTGGTGTTCTGTCCCACTTGTTATTTATATGTCTCGGTTAGCTGGGGTGGTTGGCATCACTTCCAGTTCTGTTTTTCAGTGATTTGTATATCGGGTCCAGTTCAATGTGTTTGTTGATGGAGTTCTGGTTGGAATGCCAGCCCTCCAGGAATTCCCTGGCATGTCTACGGTTGGTTCGGGCTGTTATAGATGTGTTGTCGCAGTCAAATTTGTATCCTTCTTTGTCCATGTATATTGAGACCAGTGAGAACTGGTCATGTCTCTTGGTGGCTAGTTCGTGTTCCTGTATTCTTATTGTCAGTTTTCTTCCAGTTTGGCCAATGTAATGTTTCTCACAGTCCTTGTATGGTATTTTGTATATTACATTAGCTTTGTTGTGTGTGGTACAGGATCCTTTACGTACGTCAGTAGCTGTCACAGGGTGGTTGTTGGTTTGTGGGCTACCCTGATACCTAGGGGCCGGACTAGCCTTGTGGTCATCTCTGATATATCTCTGATGTATGGTAGGGTGACTAGTGTGTCTGGCTGTGTTGTGTCTTCTTGTTGTGGTCTGTTATGGAGGTAATGGCGGATTGTGCTTTTTGGGTATCCATTCCTTTTAAAACTCCATATAATTGCTCCTGTTCTGTTTTGCACAATTTCAGATTGCTGCAATGTGCTATGTCCCGTTTGACTAATGCCCTGATGCAGCTTTGTTTATGGGTGTTGGGGTGGTTGCTGGAGTAATTAAGTACCTGGTCCATATGTGTGGTCTTTCTGTGTATGCTAGTCTGGAGTTCCCTGTGGTTCTTATGTTCCACCATTATGTCTCGGAAGGGTAGTCGGTTATTGTTCTCTTTTTCTTTTGTGAATTTTATTCTGGTGAGGACGTTGTTTATGTGGTGGTGTATTTCTTCTAGTCTTGTGTCTTTGATAATCATGAAGGTCTCATCTACATAGCCAAACAGAGACATGCCAGCGAATTCCTGGAGGCCTGGCATTCCAACCAGAACTCCATCAGCAAATACCCTGAACTGGACCTGATATACAAATCACTGAAAAACAGAACTGGAAGTAATGCCAACCACCCCAGCAAACCGAGGCATATAAGTAACAAGTGGGACAGAACACCAACACTTCACCAGAGGCGCACTGATGATGTTACTTAGCAGTGTGAAGAAACATCTGCAATCAAACACACCAGCTCGGCGAGCAAGTCTACAACCTCATCCATAACCCAAGCTATAAATCTTCTCAAAAACGTGTGTGTGAAACAGTTTTAAGCCAGGCAGCCCGAGTGCAGCCAAACACACCCTTCTCCAAAACCTTCAAGAGACAGAAAGGAAAATAAATTATTGTATTTCTGCAGTACAGATTCATATCAACGATCTATTGCAAAATATTTCACATATTGAACGAATTAATTTTGAAGAGATAAAAGGTACTGCAGAAGCTGGAGAATCCGAGATAACAAGCATGGGGCTGGATGAACACAGCAGGTCAAGCAGCATCATAGGAGCAGGATGGCTTGTCATATGAAGAGCAGTTAGGACACTGGGTCTGAACTTGTTGGAGTTTAGAAGGTTGAGGGTGGGGCAGTATCTGATTGAAACTTACGGAATACTGAAATGCCTGGATAGAGTGGATGTGGAGGAGATGTCTCTCCACGAGGAGGACAGACTAGGACCCGAGGGCACAGACTGATAGTGAAAGGATGACCTTTAGAACTGAGATGAGGAGGAATTTCTTTGGCCTGAGTGTGATAAAGCTGTGGAATTCATTGCCGCAAAAGGCTGTGGAGGCCAAGCCACTGACTGTATTTAAGACAGAGATAAATAGGTTCTTGACTAGTAAGAGGATCAAAAGTTGCAGGGACAAGGCAGGAGAATGGATTGTGAAATATATCAGCCATGATTGAATGGTGGAGCAAACTTGATGGGCTGAATGACTTGATTCTCCTCGTATATCTTAAGGCCTTATGGACACATTGGTTAAAGACAAAAAAAAACTCTGATTTATTTGGTGCCTTAGCGACTTCAGGATATTCCAAAATACTTGAGAACGAATGAAGTGTTTTCTGAAGAGTAGTCACTGTTGCAGTTTAGAACACACAACAGCTAATTTGCACATAGCAAAGTTCAGAATCAGCATTGAGATAATGCCCAGATAATCTGTGGTGTCAAATTAGGATAAATATTTGCTGTACAAATGGTATTATTGAATAGATTCTGTCCACTTAACCAGATGGCTGAATCTTCACCTTAACGTTTTGACTGATGCCATCTGCAAGAAAGCACGGATTCGCCTGGTTTGTAATGAAAGATCAGCTAGGATAATGTGCTCAATTCTTTGGAGTAGGGCTTGAACTCAAATACTAATTCAGAAAAAGGAATGCTGCCAAATCCACCCATTGTTGACACTTACTGGCTGTACTTTCATCAAAGAGACAAATGATGCCCAAGAATTCAAAAGCTGTTTGTTCAGACGTTTTGGGCCATATCTGGCCCCAACATGAAGCGGTACCATTTGGCCTATTGTGCCTACACCAACTTAGATATGTAGTGCCAAACTCCTGCCTTTTCCCCATATCCCTGTACACCATTACTGTCCAAATTGGGAGGCGATGGCCTCGTGGTATTATCACTAGACTATAAATCCAGAGATTCAGGTAATCTCCTGGGGACCTGGGTTGAATCCCGCCACGGCGGGTGGAGGAATTTGAATCCATTTTAAAAAAGATTTCTCTCATTTAGAGTCTAATGATGACCATAAATTCATTGCTGATTTTTAGAAAAAAACCCATCTAGTTCACTAATGTCTTTTAGGAAAGGTAATCCACCATCCTTACCTGGTCTGGCCTACATGTGATTCCAAACCCATAGCAATATGGTTGACTTTTGAACTGGCCTCTGGGCAATTAGGGATGGGCAATGCTTTCATCCAGTGAATGATTAAAATTAAAAAAAAATCAAATTGAATTGAACTTTCCACTACTACGTTTGCAGGCAGTGCATTCCACACTGTTTCATTCCAATAAACTACATGTTGTTTAAGACAAGGGCTGGATCTCACTAAGTCTCAATAGTGGTTTATCAACTTCTACCATCAATTAGATAGACCCTTAGACTTAGAGAATGGTGGAGAAACTTAGCAGGTCTGGCAGCCGTTGCAGAGAAAGAAACAGAGTTAATGTTTCAAATCCAATATGAGAAGAAGTCAAACTAGACTCAAAGCATTAATTGTGTTCCTCAGCAAAGATGCTGCCAGACTTGCTAAGCTTCTCCAGCATGCTCTGTGCTTGTTGCAGATTTCCCCGCACCTGCAGTATTTTGCTTTTAGTTATGTGTGTCATAACACATCCGAGAGGTTGATTTAAAAATATCTATCAATGAATAAATATAAATGAACCCTTATTACAGTTCTTATTTCCAGGATAATGTAGTTTCGTTTAGGCATTTTAGAACCCGACATATAGTCTTTGCTGTATAGCACATAGTACTGGAGCCTCAGACTGAGTTCCAAGATGACTTGCCTCACCATCCCTTCTTTATAGTAGTGTTTAATAAATGTTAATGTTAATGTCCACTCACCTCAATGTTGACCTGATCTTGTTACCTAAGTGACTGCCTAATTCCTTGCTAATGGGATAGCAGATGTAGTCCTTTACGTTCTCTATGAGCTAGTCGTCTTTGCTGGATTTTGCAGATATGTTGTCTCCATCCCCCTGTACTGGAATGTAAAGTGTGCATTAATGCAACTTGGGTAGCCACTGTTGTCAATGATGTGAAGTCAGCTTTAGATTTTGTATTTTTAAATTTTGTTTGTTAAACGTTCTATTCATGTTTCCAGTTGATGGATTAAAAACCATTATTTTACATGAAAAATGATTTCATGACAGTGGTAGATCTATATTGATAACTCAAGGATAACAAGTATGTTGTCACTATAGCTGTCACCAGCAACAACATATAATGTCAACATCATCACTTCCTTCCTTTCACATCGAATCATGTTGTAGACACTTTTAACTTCTTTTATTTCTAAGCTGCCAAATATTGACTAGTCATAAGTCCACAATTCCCTACACCAGCAAGGTGGATGATTTTCCTCAGTAGGAAAATCTTTTCCTATAGCACACAGCATAAATAATAATTATTTCTATTTAAAGTTCCACCTTTCTTTGTTACCATGAACAGGCTTGACAGACCCAATAGTTGTGGTGCCTGATTCCCGCACAGTTTTGACAGAACCATGATAGCCTGTATTATGAAAACCAATGAACCAGACCAGTTGTCTATATGTCAGGAACTCTGCCACATTAAAGATAAAACCAAATACATTTGGAATACAGGTAGTGATCACCTTTAGGCTGTCATCTGATTGACAGACAATTGCTGTTACATGGAACCGAGTTAGAATCACACATTCCAGTTTCAGGAATACAGATCACTTTATATGTGTCTTTTGTTTGAAATTAAAAGAAAAATCTCGTTTAGCACTCTGTGCAATTCCACATTGAAATAGTAGCAATGCATTCTCTTTCTCTGTTCCATTCTCCCCTGGCATCAGACTATTTGGGAATTTGAAAGCACATTCACCTCCATACTAGCAGTGATTTGATCCAGATGCAATTACACAATTACAATCCCCACTCTGATTAGACCACTAACACATTCAGAGCAAAAGGATTTGTAGCTTACCACTAGACAGGAAGGCATCGGATTCTGCCCATCACAAAGCTCTCAGGTACCCATCCTCCCTTCCCCATTCCACGTATAAAATCTTTTTGCCCACTACGTTCATCTCCACAGCTCCAGAATTTCATTACCTTGGATATTGGTTTACTTGAAAACTAGCTTACACATCACTTCCACCTGCTTTGGGCATAGTGTGTGCCTCTCAGTATCCTGTTGAGGACATTGTAGCAATGCAATGAGACTAGGCTGAATAGGCAGGTCCTGAAGTCCACGAGTGTCAAATATTGATCTGAAGCATGACCTGCCATTTTCAACCTGATTGCCTGAGCTAACTCTCACTCTGAAACATGTAGAGCTGAACATTGTAAATCCAGACTAAGTATCTGTGAAACACTGTGGGCCATTAGCAGCAGTAGAATTGTATTGGATAACAATCCACAATCTTATTGTCCAACATGACCCTTACACTATCATTATTATCAAACCATGGGAACAATGAGAAGTGTAGGAGAGCATGTAGGAGTACGCCAGGCTTACCTAAGGTTGCCAACACACCTCCCTGTTCCCTGGCCAACATCTCTATCTTGGGCTTGCTGCAGTGCTCCAGTGAAGCTCAGCATAGGCGGAAGAACAGCATTTCATTTTCTGCTTGGGACATCCTGCAACCTTCAGGACTCAGTATCAAGTTGAACATTTTAAGGCTTGAGCACTTTCTCCCACATCCTTACACAACACCTACACATGTCATCACATAGACTGCTACCACAACCATCCCATTGTCAGTTACCAATGGTTCCCATTACCAGCTCTTGATTCTCTCAGGTTGACCTTTACCCATTCTTTTGTCGGCCCAACTGTTTTTCACTCTCTCTGGGCTTTAATCCCTCTTATTATTAACTCCTGTCACCCTCATCTTCAAGCATATATACCACATTTTCCCAGCTACAATCAGTTTTGAAGAAGCGTCACTGGACTCAAAATATTAACTCTGCTTTCTGTCCGTGGACACTGCCAGACCCACTGAACTTTTCAAGCAATTTCTGTTTTCGTTTCTGATTTCCAGCTTTCGCATTTCTTTGGTTTTTTTTAATCCAAAGCTGAGGTTCCAACTTGGTTACATTACAATATAGAATTGCAGCAACACCAGAAAGCTCAGAGATAACAAGGCGTGGGGCTGGATGAACACAGCAGGTCAAGCAGCATCATAGGAGCAGGAAAACTTGACGTTTCGGGCCTAGACCCTTAATTTTCTGATGAAGGGTTTAGGCCCGAAACGTCACGTTTTCCTCCTCCTATGATGCTGCTTGACCTGCTGTGTTCATCCAGCCCCACGCTT